>VMDO01007096.1:0-94208 GCA_007922755.1 Pedetes capensis | reverse complement strand
AGCCCTGACGCACACCTTTCTCAACTTTAAACCACTCAGTGTTTCCTTGTTCTATTCGAACAACTGCCTTCTGGTTCATGTACAGATTTCTCATGAGCACAATTAGGTGTTCTGGTATTCCCATTTTCCGAAGTGTTATCCATAATTTGTTGTGATCCACACAATCAAATGCTTTTGCGTAGTCAATAAAACATAGATATCATTAATATCACACACCAGCAAAATTCTACTAAAGATCATTCAGAAGCGACTGCAGCAATACATAGACAGGGAATTACGGGAAAATCAAGCGGGATTCAGAAGAGGGCGGGGAACTAGGGACATCATTGCTGATGTCAGGTGGATATTAGCTGAAAGCAGAGAATATAAAAAAAACACACATTAGGAATGCTTAAATTCTAACTGATGAATTGCTGGAGGATCTTGTGGAAAAACTTGGGAACAGAAAACTCCATGGCACCTAGTCTTGGGGTCCCACCTTTTATGGATTTTACCTCTAAGAGTCTTACTAGATTTTCAGAGTGATGATCAGAAAGATTTCCCGTCATGCTTGTGGATAAGGAAAGAAGGCTAAATGACCATTTTCAGTGCTCCCAGAACATTCTGTTGTGTTTAAAAAGTGAATCCTCAAGAGGAACTATTTCTCAAGAGTTTAACCTGTTTGAGTTTTAACAGAGCCTAATAGACCCGGGGAAAGGGAAATATCCTAGTCTACCTCCTGTTACCTTCCATATGGGGGAAAGCAATATCCAGCTCCACTCTCCTCTAGCCTTCCTGTCTTACCTATTGCTAAGGGTGAGGAATGAGCAGCACTTGTGAATTTCACATCCCAGAGTCACAGACTTATTAAAGGACTAAGACCTACTCATAAGACTTTAGAAAATTTCCACTTCCTCTCAACCTATCCTCACATAACCAAGTGATTACAACAAAAGAACTGCATTCCTCAAAATCTATTTAAAAAGTAGACTCTAGGGAAACCCAAACACAACAGGAGAGACCAAAATTTTGGACACTAGATTTTGGGCTGAGGTTTAGCTCAGTTGGTAGAGTGCTGTGCTGTGCACTCTGAGGGCCTGAGTTTGACCCCCACCACTGTAAAAATGGGAGAAGAACCTAGCAGCCAATTCCCAGAACAATCCCTAAACAATCAACCATTGAAAATCCTATGAATATCAGAGAAGCACTGACATAGTCCTACTTATGGCACAGTATCAGGGAATGTTTTGTTCTGTTGCACAGGATTGCTATGAGTCAGACCCAATTAGATGGCACCTAACAACAGCAGAGATCATTTTACCTATACATGAATAGTTATAACAAAAGGTAAGGACAGCCTTTTAGCTAGATAAACAGAATGTCTCACACAATAGGACTATTTACTTCAATTACTCATGTATAAAACATTACATCTACTTATTTAAAAAATTATAATGCATATTAAATGGCAAAAAATAAAAGTGTGAAGAGATAGAATAAGCAACAGAACTTAGGACTCAAATATATCAAAAATTTTAGACTTAATGGATTTGGAATGTAAATTAATTATGATTAATATTCTGACTGCCCTAGTGGGAAAAGGATACAATATACAAGAACCAATGGGTCATATGGGCTGAGGTTTAGCTCAGTGGGCAGAGAGCTGCTCCACACTTTCTGAGGTTCTGGGTTCAATCCCCCCCAGCACTGCAAAATGGAAGAAGGATGTGGCAATGCACTCCCAAAGCAATCCCGAAGCAACCAGCCATTAAAAACCCTAATAAGGTCACTATGAGTCAGACCCAACTTGATGACACCAAACAACAACAACAATGGGTCATATAAGCAGAGGAATGGAATCTCTAGGTAAGAATCAAATAAAATGCTAGAAATAAAAAGAACATTCGTAGAAATGAAGAATGTTATTGATGGACTCACCAGTGGACTGGACAGAGCTGTGGAAATAATCAGTGAGCTAAGAATATGTCAATATAAACTTACCAAACTGAAAAGCCAGAGGCAAAAGAATAATAAAAAAATAAATGAAACAGACTATGAAACTGAGACAATGGTGAAAATACATGCAATAGAAATATTGTAAAAAGAAGCAAGAGAGAAATGAACAGAAGCAATATTTGAAGCTTAACTGATGGCTGAGATTTTCCCAGAATTAGTCACAAATATCAAACTATAGATCCAAGAAACTTACCTCGATACCTCAGTACTCATAGTTAATTCAATCTGCAACTCATGACAAGTGCTGAAACTGATGCATACCAAATGAATTTTTCCCATAAAAATAATGTAATTAGAAATAATTCATAAAGTCATCCATAAATTTCACATTGTACTAGGCTAATATTTTGTGATCCACAATTAGTGTTTAAAGTGCACAAAAGTACAAGAGAGTCACAATGAATATATAGAGGTTCTTCATTGTTTGTGAGCTAAATCGACTTCTGTTTCATCTTGAGGGGACCGGCTGGTGTATTTTCTTCTGCAGGGAAGTATCTCAACCCATACAAGTTCTGCCAAGTGGGAGAAGTCCTGAGCAAATGAGACAAGTATCGGCTTTGATGAGTTCTAAAGCTGATGTGTATCAAGGTATGATGACTATGCACAATCAATATGAAAACATTTATGCCCAGGTATATCATGTTCAAACTGTAGAAAATCAAAGAAGAATTCTTCAAAGGCCAACTTATTTATAGAGGAACAAGTATTAGAACTACATTGGACTTTTCTTCTTATATTGTGCAAGCAAGAAGAATGTTGAGTAATATATTTCACATGATGAAGGATAAAGACTCACTCTTTGTTGCAGAAGATGATATTTGTTTGTCTTTCCACCCTGGAATTCTGCTGTGTGTGCTGCTATGTTGTAGAAAACTCAACTCAAATTCTCTAGTTTAAGAATGCCAACATGTTCCAATGAGCTCACTATATCTCAAGGGGTGGGCTTTATAGATGAATATCCTTAAGTGGCAGCAAGAAAAGTCATGAAATACGGTGATCATGAGATACACATACCGGGTGGTATTAATGGCATGAGAGGACATGCTCAGCTGAGATCTTTGAATTGACAGGGAGATTACCACAAGAGCAGAGCCACCATCAAAGGAATCATTGGCGATCAGACTGGTTTGTCACTAGAACATGTCTATTTCAATCACTCCCTGAGAGGATAAAAAATAAAATAAACCTTACATTGATTTTGGTGACTGACCTGAGACTAAAAATCAGATCTCTTGTCCCTAACAATGTCCCTTATCATCTTCAGCTAGCTTGCTCCCTAGATAGTCTTTATATTTTCATAGCAAAGAATTCTTGCATCCATGATGAGAATTCATAGATTCTGCCCTGTTAACCTTTAATAACACTGGCCCATCTGTGTTCTCTCTGAGGCCTTAATGTCATGGATTTAACACTCTTTTCCTGTAAACCATAGCAAGAACTACAACCTTGTTGAATCAAAGTCCAGTGGCCAATAAAAAATGTTTATACATAGTTTTAGTTCATCTATTAATTTGTTAAGGCAAATTTTACTGAATTTCTGCTGAATAGTATTTGTTTGGATTACTGAATATATTATATGAAGTTTTGGAATAATTCATGATTCTCTGCCAGGATTCAGAGGAAATGGCACGTTGAAAAAATTTTATATCAAAACACTGAAGCTGGATTTGAAGAACTGTAAGCATTTAAAGGGGCTGGGATTTAGCTCAGCTGGTAGAGCACTGCACTGCAGTCTCTGAGGACCCGAGTTCAATTCCCAGCATGGCAAAAATGGGAGAAGGGCCTGGCAATCCACTCCCAAGGCAATCCTGAAACGGTCAGCCATTGAAAACCCTATGAGGGTCGCTATGAGTCGGATACCAACTCCACGGCACCTAACAACAACAACAACAACAAGAAGCATTTAAAAACCTTTTTGGATTTATTTTTTCTTGCCCCAAAATCACAAGATAATATCCAGTGTACCAAATCCATGATGTTATGATGCTTGATAAATGGAAGTATTGGAAGAATTACTTGTCAACAATAGTGTGTATTATAGTCTTCATATTCAAAACTTCATATTCAAAACAAGTGAGATTAACTTTATATGAAATTGCAGCCTTTGGGAATGTATATAATTTAAAAAAGAAAGGAAGCTCATCTTCTTTTAAAAAATATTTGTTTAAGTGAGCTGATTGGCCTGAAAATCATTTTCTAAGATATTCAGACAGAAATCTAATTTTCTTAATTAACAAAAGAGATTGCAGAACAGTAAAATGGACAGAGTTGAGCAAGCTAATAATAGTAAAGAAGAGAAAAATGTTATGTGTGTGCATTGCTTTGATGTTGACATAGACTAGTTGGTTTATTGTCTCTAAAGAGACTGTCTCTAAGGGACTCTAATATTTATTTTACATGTTAATATGTATAGGCCCCAGCTTCTAGTATTAAAGGTTTAAATTTTTAAGAATGCTTTCTTAAGAATAATACTTTGCAGAACAATTTTTCGTAAGCATACAGAAAGCTTATACAGAAACCTGTATTGTGATTTCAATTTTCAATTATGCAGATACTGGAAAAACATCTATTAAAAGAGAAAAATATCTTTCCTAGATTTAAAACCAGGAATAACAATGCTTAGACATATCACTTCCACTTTACATTACCCCTGATACCTAATATATATGTGTTCACAATTTTCCTCTATTCTAATCCTCTCTTGGGAGCCTTGGGTGAGGGGTGTGGACTCTGGCAGCCCCCAGGAACACCAGGAGAGGGAGAAAGGAAAGCCTTGGGACACTTTACCTTAGGAGACCATACAGCTCTTTATTGTCTCTCTGCCCTGATAAGGGCAGAGAGAAACCCAAACAAGTGCACAGCTATAACAAGAGGCAGCAGTGGCTCTTCTACCTCTGGCACTGAGACCAGAGACTGTCCTCAGCTTTGGCCTCTTGGCGATGTGTCCAAGAGGCTCTCCTCAGCTTGCTTGTAGTCCATGTTTCCTTGAGAGTGGCATCTAGTTGTCCTGGTCTTGGTGGTCATGAGGAGACATGTTTTTGTATTGCTGGTTGAATCCAGAGAAAGAGAGAGAGAGAGAGAGAGAGAGAGAGAGTTTTATCTTCATTGGTTGTCTGGGCGAGAGAGAAGGGGAGGGGGAAGAGATAGAGAGAGAGAGAGAGAGAAGAGAGAGAGGAGAGAGAGAAGAGAGAGAGAGGCTGCAGTGCAGCTCCTTATGTAGCTTGCCCTGAATGGCCTGAGCCAATCAGCTTTGAGTCCTTTGTTTCCTAATTGTCCTATCAGGTTCAGGGGATTTATGAAGGGTTTTGTACAAATGTCTAATCAAGTTACTTTCATTTTCCCTAGATTTCTAACTTACAAACCAGATCTTCAAAAGCCATTTTCCAAGTTTTGGGTTTTTTGCCAATTTTCTCCCAATTTCTCCCTACATATAAGATCATGGCATCTGCAAATATGAACAATTTGACTTCTTTTCTAATTTATGTGCCCTCATTTTCCTTCCCTTGCTTTATTGCACTGGCTAAGATGTTCAATGACATATTGAGTAGGAGTGGTAAAAGTGGGCATTCTTGTTTTGTTCCAGATCTTGGAAGAAACTCCTTCAGGTTTTTCCCATCTAGCATGATGTTGGCTATGGGTTTGTCAGATATCTATTTTATTCAATAGGAGTATGTTCCATTTATACCTAATGCCTTGTGCTTTTTTTTATCATGAAGATATATTGAATTATACAGAATGATTTTTCTAGGTCTATTAAGATGATCATATGGTTTTTGCCTTCTAATCTGTTGATGTGTTTTTCCTTGTTGGATTGTATATATTGAACCATCTTTGTATCCCTAGGGTATACTCCACTTGACCATTGTACCTAATCTCTTTTTTATGGTGGTAGATTCAGGTTGCTAGTATTTTGTTGAGAATTTTTTGCATCTACATTTATTGGTCTATAGGGTTTTTATGTTGTTATTGTTTTTGGTTTTTATGTTTTCAGTGCTGGAGGATTGACCACAGGGTCTTGTGCACACTAGGCAAATGGGCTATCACCAAGCTGCACCCCCTGCTTCTCCTTTTAATTGTTTTTATTTTTTGGTTTTTGCTTTAGAGAGAGGGTCTCAGTAAGTTGTTCTGGCTGCCTCTATCCTCGAACTTGCCTTTCACCTTCCTCAGCCTCCTTAGTTACTGTGATTACAGGCATGCACCACAGCGTCTGTCTGCCCTTGACTTTTTTGGTATTAGGGTAAAACTGGTCATGTACAATGAGTTTAGCAGAGTTCCATTCTTTTTCCATCTTTCCGAGTGTTTTGAGAAGGATTTGTATTAGTTCTTCTTTAAATATTTTGCCGAATTCAGCATGGCAGCCATCAGGTCTTGGGCTTTTCTTTGGTTGGAGATTTTTTATTACTTATTCAATCTCATAGTTCAATATTAGTCTGTTCAGATTTTCTATGTTTTCAAAGTTCAACTTTGCTAGGTTATATTTTTCTAGGAATTCACATGCTTTGAAATTTTCTAGTTTGTTGGAATTAAGTTTTTCATAATGGTCGATAATGATCCTTTGCATTTCTGTGGTATCACTTGTAGTGTCTCCTTTTTCATCTGATTGTGTTTATTTGAATTTTTTCTCTCCCTTCCTCCCCTCCTTTTTATAGTTATGTTTGCTGAGCAGTTGTCTTATTTGTTAAAACTTTCAGAAACCAAGTTCTTATTTTGTTAATCTTTCATACTTTTTAAGTGTCTGTTTCATTTATTTCTGGTCTTGTTAGACTTTACTAATTTTGGATTTGCAGTTTGTTCTTATTTTTCTAATTTATTTAGTTATAATGTTGAGTTTTTTATTTTAAATACTTCTCTTTTTTCTTTAGGTTTTAATTACTATATACTTGGTACAACCCGCAAGTTTAGCATTTTGTGTTTCCATTTTCACTTCTTTCAAGAAATTTTAAAATCTCTCATTTGATTTTCTTATTGACCAACGGCAATTAAAGACCATTTTGCTTAATTTCCATGCTTTTGTACATTTTCTATAGTTCTTATTGGTGACTTCTAGTTTTATTCCATTGTGATCAGAAAAGAAACATGATACAATGTTTATTTTCTTAGAATTTATTGAGACATGTTTTGTGGACTAAGATGGTGTATCCTGCACAATGTTCTATAACTGATATGAAGAAAATGGATTTTGTTGCTGTTGAATGAAATATTCTGTAAATGTTAGATTATTTTGGTCTTTGTTATATTTAAGTCCAATGTTTCTTCATTGACTTTCTGGTCTGCATGACTTATATATTGATTCAAGTGGAGTTTTTATCTCCCTAACCCTTTGTTATTAGAACCTAACTTTTTCCTTTAGATTTATTTATGTTTGCTCTATATAGTTGGTTGGCTTCTGCCATAGCCCAGCAGCTGCAGCCTAAGATCCAGGGTTTCCCGAAGGCCGGTGAAGATTCAGTGGTGGTGGGGTAACAGACATACACAGCAGCTCAGAGGCAATGTGGATCTGTTCCATTTATTGTTCGGATAGTTCATTTTTTATACAGTCTTTTTAGGCTTAGGTCACTTAAGTAGTAAGAATACGTGCAGTTTTACACATATCTGGCAGTCATAATAGCAGTGGAGGGTCAGGTTGACCAGAACAGCAGCCTTTGCTCTTTTTCTCTAGCTGGGAACCAAGGTCTACCTTTAGACAGATAAGCACCTCTATGTTAAATTGTCAAGGAGGCTTTTGTGCTGTGGAAATAGGCCTGTGTATTCTTTTGATTGTTTTATATTTTCTTTGTAAACCTTAGCTATCATAGGTGGGGCCACTTTAGTCCAAGTAGGGGCTAACAACTCAGCCTGCTGCAGCTGAAGCATAAATTACTTAACACTTGAGTTCCAGGGTGGAAATTGTTGATCAGCTTTAACTAGAATAGTATCCACATATCTCTTACAATTGGTGGTCATTACTTTTAATTCATTTACAAATTTCCCCAGTCGTGTCATTCTTTTAGCATTTGTTTCATTAGAGTTTAACACAATATTAGTTACAAGTATTAGTCCTAAACATGAATTATGTTCATAATAATTAGAAGCAGTAATCCTATTTCTAGAAAGCAAAGAGCACGTATTCCTTTTCTCCATCCCCATCCATTTCCTGGAAAATGAGTTCCTTGAACCCCTTTTTCCCATATCCGGACCTTGTCAGACAATATGGTTAGAAATGGCTGTGGCAGGCTTCGGCATTGAATGTATGCATGCTTTAAATTACTATTTTCTCTTTTTCAGCTGATCTTCTTCAGTAGGTGATTTTAGCACATTGTTGTTGTTGTTTTTGTTGTTAGGTACCATTAAGTTTGTGTCAGACTCATAGCAACCCTCTGTACAACAGATGAGACACTATTGTCAGTGCTTCTCTGTTATTCACAAGGTTTTAATGGCCGATTGTTTTTTGGGAGTGGGTTACCAGGTCCTTCTCCCAAGCCTACAGCACCCAGTGTTCCCAGGTGGTCTTCCATCCAAGTACTAACCAGGCCTGACCCTGCTTAGTTTCTTGAGATCTGACAGGATAGGATGCCACAGTGGTATGGCTGCAGGCTTTTTAGCACATTAGCTCAATAAAAATAACAAGGAAAGCTAGTTATATCCCCAAATTTTGATTTTTCCCATATAATTGTCTTTCTTTTACCATACTGGAAATGCAATAATCCACAACTTGAGAGGGATGATATATACTTAATTGCTGAATTTTTTTTGGTTGTGTTACCCAACAATGCAATACAATCATACTGAAGATAAGACAAAAGAATCTATGCTGACTGAATATTGGTATTAAAACATCAAAACAAAGCAAAACTAATCACAGGTGTTAGATTTTGAGATACTGGTTATCATTGGGGGTATAGAAAGGATCAAAAGAGAACTGCCCTCTCAGGGTGTTGGCTGTTTTCTAATTTTAAATCTGGGAAGTAGAGATGTGGTTGTGCTTACATTGTGGTAATTATTGAGCTGTACTGTTATAACTTATGTGTTTTATGTATTCATCCAATTAAAGCATCTGTACTAGATCTTCATCTCAGGCTCTGTTTTTTTAGAGAACCCAAACCAAAACAATAAAAATAACTTTCAAAAAGGGTTTCCATATCTCCATGCAAATAGATTATGTTGTTGTTGTTGGGTGAGGGACTCATAGCAACCCTCATAGGATTTTTATTGGCTGACTGTTTCGGGATTGCCTTGGGAGTGGATTGCCAGGCCCTTCTCCCATTTTTGCGGTGCTGGGAATTGAACTCGGGACCTCAGAGACTGCAGCGCAGTGCTCTACCAACTGATCTAAATCCCAGCCCAAATAGATTATATATGAAGACAATTATCTGTATGTAATATATACACAAATTTATCTATGCATTAATCATTCTTTCTCTGATGTGTATATAAGGACAAAAATACACTAGAATTTAAGTTTTTATTTCTAGCTAAAACAACAAAAACAACAAAAGAAAGAAAGGAATAAAAAAATCTCTAATGTAGAGCTGCACTTCTAAGATTTGAGGATTCAACTTTATACAATTTTTTTCTTAACTTCGTACTTTTCAAAGAAAAAAGGCCCAGAATCCACTCCTAGGCCTGGCTTGTCATCCCCTTTATGTACTGCTCTGTTTTACTTTAAGCTAATTAATCACAACTCCATTTAAAGGTACCCTGCATTTCACCTTTCTTCAAATTCTAAAATAAGCTCATCCCTTCCTTTGTTTGGTTTAGATACCTCTTGGATCTGTAGTGTATGCTGTTGCTGTGCCAACAAGCAAATAGACCTATCTTACTGGACTATATTTTTGTTCCTGGTGGTGGTTATTACATGGATAGCATCTATCAATATACTCTTATATAGCTGAATACACATACATACACATAACCAAAATATACCACATAAAGACACATGAATACATTACTGAATCATTTGAAAATGGTGAGTCTGGTGACTGTTGTTGTTCAGGACCCCAAAATGAGATGGACTCAATCAGATGAGTTTTCAGCAAAGGACTCAGCTCTGGCAGGACGCTGACTGTGGCCTGCTAGGTTGAAAGCTTTTTTTTTTTTAGCTTCTGATATCAATATTCTAATTAATAGATACGGGAGAAGGACCTGGCAATCCACTCCCAAGGCAATCCCGAAACAGCCATTGAAAACCCTATGAGGGTCACTATGAGTCGGACACGACTCGATGGCACCTAACAACAACAACAACAACAATTAATAGGTACTGATTAGAACTACTGATATCAATAGTTCTAATTAAAGCATAACATCAAAGAGGTTAAAATAAGTTCAAAGCATACAAAAAGAGCAAAGTAATCATACAAAACAAAGCGGTTGTGGTTATCTGTAAGATTCAGCATGTGTGACCTTATCCTAACTAAGCTTACAGAAACTCCTTGAAACCTGAGCAGCTGATCCCAGGGACCCTGTTTGCAAGGGCTCAAGGGCACTAAAACAAGTAACAATTCATCCTGCCATTGTGTTAGAGGGTCAGTCCTGTTTGTTTCTCATTACATCTGACACCAGCAAAGACAGTTGAGAAGTTACCATAACTCATCTCCCTTACAAAAATAATTCAAAAAAATGAATAAATAATTTTGATGAAAATAAAGGAAATGAGAAGAATACAGAAAAAGAATAGCATTAATCTTATAGAGAACAGAAGTCCAAATGGTTGTATTTTGTGTGCAGGGGAATGAAATCTTAGCCAGGTCAGAGCTACACCTTCTGGACCTTGAGGGTCTATGGTGCCTGAAGGTAGGAAATGAAAGCTTGGTAAGTCCAAGCAATCCTGCCTCTTTGGCCTTGATCTAATACAGAATACCACTTCCCAGGGTCTAGAGTCTTAGCATGACAGAACAGTCACCTCTCTTAGTACCTCAGCAGACAAGGTGTACTGCCTCCTGGGGAAGTGAAGTAAGGTTCGTTTGAGTCACCTTGTTGCACCTGTAAAGGCTTAAGCTGAAATGCTGTTCTACTTTCAGGGGAACTATCACCTTGGATGAGCTGTGGCACCCTGCTCTTTGAGACAAGCAACTAGAGCTCCCTGACTTGTTGGGACTTAATTTAATTACTGAGTTTTTGGATTGTGCCTTACCCTGTGATACAATTCAATCATATTGAAAATTAGACAAAAATAATCCAGGTTACCTGTGTTACAGAGGTAGCCTGCCTCCCTAAGGCATGGGCACATCACTATACTTTTCTCTGCTTCCTTGACCCAAACCACAGCTATGTCCCATTTGCCCTGAAATTTCTATGCCAAAGCACTTGGCCTCACAGATCCCAGGCCATTGCCTTGTTCAACCAGAGCAGGGTCTAGAAACACCTCTGAATGGTTCATCATCCCCTGGGGCCTCTGTTGCTGTTGCACCCTGTTGGCTCCAGGATCCAAACTGCAACTGCATCCTCATGTCTTGGTACCCAAGCCTCTTCTTTGCCAGGGCTATGCCAGTACTGTCCCCTTGTCCCAAGGGTCAGAGTTATAGCTACATTATTCCACCTGGGCCTGAATTGTGGGGAGGCTTCAGGGTCACAGGTCCTGACTTTGTGTGAGATCTGCACCTACCAAGCCCTGGAGAGGGAACCTATGTGGCAATTCCAAGTGAAAACAGTTTTCAGAGTTGCTGAGCTGAAGACCCAGAGTATATAACCACTTTGAGAACATATTCTTTGTCTCCCAGCACTACTATTGCCATCTCTGAGCTGGGTCAAATGCAAACCTAGAGGGATTACCTCAGCTAAGTCTCATAAGTATGAGAGAAAATAATAAGAGGACCCCCAAAACCCTTGCCATTGAGGAAAGCCTTTGACACCTAAACCCTGCCAGTAACTCCTGCAGTTTAGACCACTGAGGCACCTTCAGCCATTGTTGGTGCAGATCACAGATGAAGAAGCTTCATAGAGCCCACAACCCTGAATCTCCTGGAACTAGGCCACCATATTTGGTACAACTCATTTACAGGTGAATATCTTTCACCATGAAAGCCATTCTACCGAGTCTGGTGTAGATGATGACTTGATCACATCTCCCTCCATTTCCCCACTCTCTTTCTATGTGAGTATCTCATGTTCATTCATCAGGTCCCCCATGTCCAGGAAGTCTCCTCTTCATTTCCAAAGTTGGTGTTAGTGATCCTCCCATGAGCTGTCATGATGCTCTACTTTACCTTGCTGAGAATTAACTATCAAGGATTCTAACATTGTGTATTCTTGTCTGTTGACTTGTCTAAATTTCTTAATGTATATACATGATTGGAGACAATACTATGTCTATCATTCTTCATCATTTTACCTGTGGTACTCAGTACATTGCCTCATTTTTGGTAATTTTTCTCTAAAAAATATTGAATGAATGAAAACTGACACCACTTTGCTTTCTTCTTTACCATGATATGGGTGGGGTTGTCCTCCAAGGGATCATCTATTGGAGGCTTAACCCTCAACGTGGCAGTGAAGAGGTAGTGGAAGCTCTAAGAAATAGAGTCACGTGGTAGATGGTTAGGTTACTGGGGGAACTGCTCCCAGAAGAAATGAAGTTACTCCTCATGGGACCCTGGTTACTTCCCTAAAGAATGAGTTGTTACAAAGAGAGAAATCTCTTCACTGTGCTATCTTGCTGTGTGACCTTAACCTGTCATACACACTCCCACTATTTTGTTATCTGCTATATTGTATTGTAGTTAGAAGGCCCTCACTAGAGCAAGCAGGTACCAGGGCAATGGTTTTGAAACTCCAAAGCTATGAGCTAAATAAATCTCTTTAAAAATTACCCAGTGCCAAATGCTGTATTACTCTGTACCCCACCAACTCTTACCAATAAAGGGGGAAAAACAAATTACTTAGTGCTAAGGATTTGGTTATAAGAATGGAAAAGTGATTTCCATTAAGTTAAGAATGTTTTCATTTTATAGATGAGAAATTTTAGGTTGTAGAGAATAACAACAACCTTCAATAAATCATTGCAATTGAATCTGTGTCTTAGTAAAAGACCAGGCTCTTTCTATGAAACCAGATCCTTCTTTGGCTTAGAAAATAATTGTATTAATTGTTGCTATGCCATCATTTTGCTGCCATTTATTGAATATTTAGGATGAATCTCCAACAGTGGAATTTCATGCAATCAAATATAAATTTTGAACAGGTAGTTCTTTTTTTTTTTTTTTTTTTTTTTGTGGTACTGGGGGGTTGAACCCAGGGCCTTGCGCTTGCATGCTTTGCAAGTGTTGGACAACTGAGCTGCTGCCTCCAGGCCATATTTTTACTTTTTTGAGAGAGGGTCTTGCTAAATTATGCAGATTTCCTCTGGTCTCGAACTTGCGATCCTCCTGCTTCTGTCTCCCCAGTCGCTGGGATTACAGGTGTGTGCCACTGTGCCTGGCAAACAGGTAGTTTTTTAGGAAAACAAGGGCAACATGGAAGTGTGTACAATTGTGAAAACGAGACTTTCAAGAGCCCTCTGAGAGGCATTAGTTTGCTGTGTATTAAGATGCCTGACAGAGTCTGGTACACAGTTAATCCTCACGCTGACATCCTCAGTGATAAACACTATTACTTTCATATGAAAAACTGTAAGTGGTAGCCACTGCTTTTTCAGCAAATTTCATAAGAGATACGCACACCCGTGCCTTGGACACAAAAACACTTAACATTTCCGACATAAAAGAGGAACTAATTGTGTTTCTCAGAAATTCTCAGCACAGCCTTTAGGATTTAGAAAAAGTGCTAGAAGAAGAGTGCAGATTTAATCTGAGTGAGGTGTGGAGTTTGGGGTGATTATTGTATCTGGACAAAGAACCGGAAGCATTTCCCCACAGCTTGGCCCTCATCAGATACACAGCAGACATTGCAGACTGGAAGAAGGTAGGTCCAGGGACTTGTCTTCCTAGGCATTTGTGGCTGATTGTTTTTCATTTCCTACTTTTAGTACCCCTGTGAGTAGAATGAAGAAAAATAAGGCTACCTCCCATGGAACAAGCTGGAATTCTGAATAGGAGAGGGCTGAGTGAATCTTACAATATACCTTTGGGGAATTTGTGTTATAGTATTTGCTGCAGACAATGGGGCAAGGAAAAGACAAAGGCTTCCTAAGGGCCAAGGGTGGGTGTACATGAGATTGTTTTAGTTACTTCTGTTCTCTAAGTATCCAGCTAACAGAAAATGGAAAGCAATATTTAAAGCTTCTTTATAATTATTTCATGTACTCTTAATGTACCTTCTTTATTCTCAGTCTTCAGCATATTTGTATAATTCAACCGTTAAGGAAAGACCTGCCACGTGCAGAATTTGGTGAAGATGAGGTAGGGTAGAGGCAGAGTCCCCAGTCTAATGCACTTAGCCTGACCCTGAGGTGGACTGTGGCTGGACCTAGTTCTCCAACAGTCTTTGGCACTATTCATGTATCAGCCAAGTTGAAACCTGAAGCTGCTCATGAGTAAGTCTATTAAATGGTACCTACCTTGATGATTCTTAGCATTATGGAAATCAGAAAGAAGCCTGGAGGAAACTATGCCCAATGCACTCTGTCTCAGACAAGGAAAAAGAAACCCAAAGAAGGGAAATAGCCAGAAACTGACATGTTAATAGAGATAGTAATATAACCCAATAAGACCCCTGGATCTTTGACTCAGCATATTCCCTGACCAGATCACCATTTCCATATCACCATAATCATCATCTAACAAATAGCCTAAATTCAGGTCTTCCTTTGGGTCTCTATTTTATCAGTGTGTTAACGAGAGGCTGGGTCTTTAGACCACTCTCTTTATTTCTCCTTCTTGGTGATTTCAGCCCATGAAATGAGATGTTGATATAGAAATAAGGAATCATATGATGGGTGGTGCTGCTGATCTGCAAGACAGACTTTTAGAAGAGGGAAGAGCTGCCAGTGTTTCTTTATCTCTTTCCCAAGGTCAGAAGTAGGGACACTGTACGTGTCAGCATTCTCATGGACGGTCACAAATAATTGTGGCAAAACTAAGTGTCAGATTCTTCCTTAAACCTAGAAGAATTGTCCCTCCTGTGTATGTAACATTCTCTCCAATTTAGGTTTATTTGAAAACTGAGACATTGAGCCCTGGATAGTGAACATAAATTTTTGTCCTTAGGAATTTATTTGCCCCATGTAAACACAAAACCAAAACGTGTATTTCTGTGGTATGAATGTAAGAAGCAGCTATGGAGATAAGTTTAAACCACATAAACATTTTTATCTACTCATTTGAGTCCATATTCAGGTGCATTAAGGCTCATTTCCACAAATGTTAGTGGAAATGAGGAACTTCAAAGTGAAGCATGGGAGGCCAAATCACAATTTATTCTGACACCATTTATGCTTCATTGAGGCTCTTAAATATCTTCAGTTTGGACGTGCATGACCTTTTATGTGTGACACAAGAGTTTAAAATATTACATCTGTTTAAATTGTCTGTGTTTATAAGAAATAATTCAGATTTTAAAATGTTTTAAATAATTTTAATAATTTTAATAATTCAGGCGGTGGTGCACACCTGTAATCCCAGCTGCTTGGGAGGTGGAGGCAGGAGAATTGCAAGTTCAAGACCAGACGCAGTCTGTGTAACTTAGAGAGACCCTGTTTCAAAAAAAAAAAAAAAAAAAAAAAAAAAAAAAAAAAATTCAGATTTTCCTGATAATCTATTTTTGTTTTTGTTATAGTAAGTTAACTTACTATGTGGTTTAAACTTGTCTACATACAACCTTATTAGAATTGCTATAATGAGCAGAAGAAGCAGCCTAAGAGTGGGATATTTGTGTTGCAGACTCATAAAAACAATTGTATAGATTATTGCTATGCATTGGTGTGCCGCTTTTAAATTACATTAATAATACAAGAAATTTAATTTATGGAGACAAGGCTATGACTCTGAGCCTTGAGTTCCATCTCTACAGTCCAGTGTTTTCATGACAAAATGGACCTGGGAAGATTTCTAGTACTGAGTATGTACCTGTGCTGTGATTAGAAAAAAGTGGAGTATAAAACACCTTACAATAAATAATAATGGAAAAGATTATGTGTAGAATACTACTAATACTGAAGTGATCTTTCAGTGAGGAAAATGGCTGTAATTAAGGCAACAGTGATATGGGTAGGGATAAAATGTTTGAGCAGACTTTGGATACAAACTTGGACAAAATATCTTTAATTTGTAAGGCCTAGAATATTTACTCAATTCTATACAAATTTGCCTCTCTTCAACACTTTCTATCATCTGTTTGTCACATGGTATTTACATTATCTCTCTCTCTCTCTCTCCTTTTCTCCCTTCCTCCTTCCCCTTTTTCTCCATATCTCTGCCTCCATTTGAAATATATTTCTTCTTATACTTTCCTGGCCTCAAATAGCTGTTAAAACATAGGAGAGGAATATAGTTCAGAATTTCCCCTTGGGGAAGAACTGCCCTCAAAATGCCATGTCTTTCTTTTGTTATTTCTAGGACCTCACACAACAACATCCTTAATTGCATTCCGTATTCTAGCATTGCTTCTGCTATCATGATGACCATACCAGGAATGGAACAGACCGCACTGGGCGCTGACCCTGGTATGCAGCAGCTGGGGCAGCCTGTGGTCCTGCACTCATATCTATGGAAAGGGATGACAGAGAAGTTCTTAAAGGGGGAACCCAAAATCCTTGGGGTGAGTAATATTTGGATAGGAAAGAAGAGCTGCAGTGTGGTAAACTTATAACTGATCAACCTAATGCCAACCCCTGTGCCCCACTAGCCTCATAAGACATCAACCAGTCCTAAAGTCATCACTGATTGTTTATCAGACTTTATCATTTGGAAATGATAGAAAGTTCTATAATGTCATGCTTCTAATTTAGTTAAACTTAAAATCTAGTGAACTCAGAACTGTTGTTGTTGTTGTTGTTGTTGTTGTTGTTGTTGTTAGGTGCTGTCGAGTCAGTATCCCACTCATAGCAACCCTCATAGGGTTTTCAGTGGCTGACTGTTTTGGGATTGCCTTGGGAGTGGATTGCCAGGCCCTTCTCCCAGTTTTGCGGTGCTGGGAATTGAACTCAGGACCTCAGAGACTGCAGTGCAGCGTTCTACCAGCTGAGCTAAATCCCAGCCCCAGAACTATTATAGATTGTGGTTAATCCAGGATAATTATATTGAACTTTATTATGAAAGGGCAGGAAAAGTTGACATGTGCGTGAGCTGAGGTCCCCTCCACAGGCCTACCTAGTACATCAGAGACTCTAATCATTTCTATGTCTCTCTGGTATCTCTCTCTTTTTTTTTCTTTGCAGTACTAAGGGGTTGAACCCAGCGCCTCAGGCTTTCATGCTTTGTAAGTGCTATACCACTGAGCTGTACCCCTAGCCCACTTTTTTACTTTTTATTTTGATACAGGGTCTTGCTAAATTATACAGGCTGGCTCTGGTCTTGATCTTGTGATCCTCCTTCCTCCACCTCCCGAGACTCTGGGATTACAGGTGTGAGCCACTGCCCCTGGATTCCTCTGGTATCTTTTCTTAGCCTGCTCCTCAAAGGATAAAAAAACTTCTATCCTCCAAGTAGAGAAGGTGGAGCCTCAGGTGGTGTACATAAAAGACATGGGGAATTTAAAGAAGGATAGTTTAGAACAGGTTAAATTGAACACAGAGATTGTTCACTAACTCAAGCTTCAAGCCACTGGGCAAGCGATGGTGTGGTGATGTGAGCTCCAGCAAGCTTGGAAAGCCCCACTCCTGTGGTCTTGCTGTTTGTTGCCCACAATGCCTCTCTCCTGGACTGGCCTCACTCATTGCCTGGAGCTTTCCTCAGTAGATGTTCCACATTCCTAGCATCTTCCACACCCTTCAGCCTCCATTGCAGCTAAGGTATCATCCTCACAGCTTCATACGTTTCCCTCCCAAGGACTGCCTAAAGAGATCCTGACTCCGCCACACATTGTCTGGCCCCCCATGCTTCACTTTGAAATCTCAATGGAAGCCTGCATTACTCTGTAACTCTTACATTCTACATGCTTGCAATACCAGCATCATGTGGATGCTACCAAGGTCTGTGACCAACTTTAGCAGTAGCCTGGCCCCTTAGACCATAGCTTTAGTGACCTATGAGTGCCTGGATAGCTGAACTCAGGAAATCCATTCCCTAGGCTGCCCTGGGAATGCAAGCCACCCTAGAGCTGTTCTCAAAACAAAATCATTCAAATGTGATGGGTGAAATCTTGATCCCATGATGGGTGAAATCTCATAAGTTACTAAAGTGTCATCAAGCATCTTTCTCATTGTCCCAGTGCAAAGTATTTCATTTTTTTAATGGCACTAATCTCTTTAATGACCATGCCCTCCTTGTCTGCAGTGTTAAACTTGCTTCTTTCCTGACCAAACTACATGTATTTCAAATTCTCCACTCTGCTTTTTTCTCCTAATTCTCAGGTTAAACCTGAGTAAAAACAGGTAGCAGTAGCCGTGCCATAGCACAAATACTGTGTTGTTTTGAAGTTTTCCCTGCCAAATTAATCAGTCCGTTACTTTTAAATTTAGCCTAACTTAAAGTCTCAGAACATGGCCAAAAATGAGGACAAATTCTTTGCCACAATATAATGTAAGTGGCCTCTAGCCTAATTCCTAATAGAATCTTCATTCTCATCTGAAAACTCACATGCCTGGCCTTCACTTTCCGAGTTTCTCTTGCATTCCCGTCTTCTGAACTCATACCACAGTCATCCATTAGATTCTATTTATAGCATTCTTAATGCTTCTCTAGCCTTCATCTCCAAACTTTGCCAAATTCCTTCAATCTGTCAGGTACAGTTAAAGCAATGACTTAATTTCTATGGTACCAATTTTCCCTGTGTTACTTTTGCATTGCTGTGACTAAATATCTAACAGAAACAACTTAAGTGAGGAAGTATTTATTTTGCTCATGGATTATGAGGGTTTAATCTGAGGTTGCTTGACTCTGGGCACATGAGAAGAAAATAATAGTGGCAGGATCACGTGGCAGAAGAGTTTCTTCACCTCATGGTAGACTGGAAGCAGCTCAGACACACAGGAAGGGGGAAGGGACAAGATACCCCCATGGACTCATCCCTAGTAACCTACTTCTTCTAACCAGGATCAACCTACTAAAAATTTCAGAACCTGTCTAATTAGTGCCACCACCTGGGAATTAATGTTTAACACATGAGCCTGTGGGGGACATTTCCTATTCAAACAATAGCATCAACATCAATACCTTCCAAGGATACGGAGATCAGGACTTAAGTAATTTTTACTGGGCCTCAATTCTTCAAGGTTCTACCACCTCAACATTACAATGCTGTGGACCTAGCCTCTAGCACATGGACCTTTGAGGGAGAAACCAAATCCAAATGTTGCTGTTAGGTGCCATCAAGTCGGTGTCTATCTCATAGTGACCCTACATACAACAGGAGAAACAGTATTGTTATTGCTTCTCCGCTATTCATTGGGTTTTCAATGGCTGATCTATTTTTGTGAGTGGGTTGTCAGGTCCTTTTCCCAAGCCTACAGCACTTGGTGTTCCCAGGTGATCTCCCCAGCCAAGTACTAACAGGCCTGACCCTACTTAGCTTGCAAGATCTGACAAGATTGGAAGCCACGGTGGTACAGCTGCAGTCAATCCAAACGTTGACATATTACAAAATCATGTTTAATTTTTAAAGAAAATACCAAGCTATCCTCCAAGTGACTATATGACATTTTGAACATTTCAAACAGCAAAGAGTGAGAGTTCCTATTGCTCCCCTCTTCACCAGCATTTGATGTCAGTGCTCTGGATTTTGGTCATTCTAATCGGTGTTTAGTGGTATTATATTGTTTTAATTTTCATTTCCCTGGTGACATATGATAGGGAAAACCATTTCATTTGCTTTTTTTTCCATTTTTACATCTTATTTGGTAAGATGTCTGATGAAGTCTTCATCTCATGTTTTAATCAGGTTTGTTAATTAATGAATTTTAAGAACTCCCTGTACATTTTTGATAATAATATTTTGTCATATGTCTTTTGCAAATATCTTCTCCTAATCATTTGTTGTGGTTTCATTTCTTGACAGCATTTTTGCAAAGCAGAAAATTTAAACTTTAATGAAATTCAATTTAACCATTATCCCTTTCATGGATCTTGCCTTTGGTATTGTGTTGAAAAAGTCATCAGGAAACACAAGATCATCTAAATTTTCACCTATGACATTTTTAAAGGAATTTTATAGTATTTAGTTTTACACTTAGGTATATGATTTATTTTAATTATTGTGAATAATAAAATGTATGTGTCTATATTCAGGTGTTTTTTTTGTGCATGTGTGTGTATATATGTCCAGCTTTTTCTAGCACTATTTTTCTCCATGTATTTCCTTACTTTTTTTTTGTTAAAAATCACTTGACTATATTTGTGTGTGTGTCTATTTCTGGGGTCTGTATTGTATTCCATTACTGTTTTTCTTTTTTTGCCAATACCATGGTGACTTGATTATTACAGCTTCATTATTTGTACTGAAGTTTAGGTAGGCTCTGCCTTTCAATCCATTACCCTTAAATATTGTCTTTGCTCTTCTTAGTCTTATACTTTTCTCTTATCCACTTTAGTATCAGTTTTTGTTTGTTTGCTTGCTTTCTTCCAACAGTGGGAGGATCAAACCCATGGCCTTGTCCATGATAAGCAAGTGCTGTATCACTGAGATATACCCTTAGCCCCTAGTTTTTATCCCAGACTGGTCTTCAACTCACTATGTAGCTGAGGATAAATATAAGGTTTTGTATATCTACACAACTTGTTTGGATTTTAATTGAGATTGCATTGAAGCTATAGATGAAATTGGGAAGAAATGAACCTTGACAATTTTAAGTCTTCTTATCCATGAACATGTAATAGAATAGCTCCCTCTTTATTTAGTTCTTTAATGTATGTCACTAGAGTTTTATAGTATTCTTTATAGATTTCATGCTTTTTTTAGATTTGTTTCTAACAAGTACCAAATATCAATACCTAAGTGTTATTTTTTAGTATTAGTAATTTAAATGGTGTTTTAATTTCAGTTTCCACTTACAGGATATATCTAGGGATATGACTGACTCTTTTGTATTGATCTATGTATTCTACATCCCCATTATAATTGCTTGTTAGTTCCAGAAGTTTTTCTTTTTGGTTTACTATTATGACATTCTTCATAGGCAATCAGGTCATCTACGAACAAAGGCAGTTTTATTTCTTTCTTACCAGGCTGTATTCCTCTTCCTTCTTTTTCTTTTTTGTTAGTTTAGATAAAAATTCTGGTGTAGTGTAGAAAGAAGTGGTGAGTGGACACATCTTTGCCTTTTCTTTACCTTGGGTGGAAAGTTTTGAGTCTTTCCTGATTAATTATGAACTTAGTTAAGAGTTTTTGTAAATTTTCTTTATCAAGTTGAGGGAGTCCCTTCATATTCCCAGTTTCTGGCATTTTTTTAATCACGAATAGGTGTTGGATTTTGACAAATATTGTTTATGCATCTATTGACATGATCATAGGATTTTCTTTGATATGATTTTCTTTTTTCTTCACCCTCCATCTGTTTTTCTTTGTTCAATTACTTCTTCTTGGTAGCATAATTGCTTCCTAATTCCTGAGTCTGTCTTGTCTGAGCATGTGACCATGGACAGCATAGTTGTGATAGAAGTGGCATTATGATATCAGAAAAGCACCTTTGGACAGATTTTGGCATACTCCTTATAACCCTGAAATTAATAGGGTAATGATAGGTTTTCTGAGGGAAGAATTTGATAAGTTACTATATCCATAATTCTTTATGTGAAATAAATGACAAGAGAATATGCAGAAGTTCATCTTAGTGTATCCAAAAATAGAGAATAAGCCAGGCCTGGTGGTGCACACCTGTAATCCCAATGCTGAGGATCCCCACGCTGAGGATCATGAGTTTGAGGTGAGAGACAGCCTATGCAACTTAGCAAGACTCTGTCTCAAAACAAAAAATAAAAGAAGAGGGACTGTGGGTGCATCTCAGTGATAAAGCATTTCTGTAGCATGTGGGAGGCCCTAGCTTCAACCTCCAGCTCTAAAAAAAAAATAGAGAATGAGTATATTTTAGTGTTTGAATTAGGGGGTAATATGGACACCACTTTGTGGTGGATAATCTTTTTAATTTCTTTTTCATTTCTAGGTTGTGCAAGTTATGATTGCCTTTATGAACCTCAGCTTAGGAATATTAATGATGAGTGTTACATTGCCATTTGATATAATATGTCCAGTTTCAGTGTACATAGGGTATACAGTTTGGGGGTCACTGATGGTGAGTACTATACCTTCTGATATAATTGGAATTAACATAATATTCTTGTTAAAATCCTATGTTTTTGTTGGAATCCTATCCTGACTCAAGTACTTTTATAATTTTAAGAAAAGTGTATTTAAATATCCTTTGACTCAGATTTTTTGTATTGAAGTGTTAATAACAGTAAAAAACATGGAGAGTTACAGTTAGGATATATTATAGCATAGGCTCACTTAAACATTGGCATCATTGAGTTGCTCAAAACAAGATATTTTAGTAGCTACTCATTCCAGGGGGCTCAATTCAATGGTACAAGGACATCACTAAGGATTGCTGGCAGAGCATATCTGATTTGTTGACATACCTCATTGCTCATATAAAGTTTATATACATTATTTTCAAGCTAACTGTAAGCAAGGGTAATGGATTTACCATCATTAACTTGGACTAATCAAGAATCACTGCTGTAGCTAGGGAAGGTTTACCCTCTTCTAAAGCTCATGGGAAAGTGGACAAAATGAGGGTCTTGTTAGCAAGAAGGGACATGGTCGAAATGCAGGCAATGTACAGTGTCTAGATTGTCAACTCTCAGGAAATGGTTACCACAGTAAATGGAAGAACTGTAGTTACATTTTGTTTCATAAGTTTAACAAAATAACTACGATTAAAATTAAATTTAGAATTAGAATTTTTAAAAGCCTAAAAATCTTCCTCAAGACAAAACAAGAGTTTGTTCTGTTAATTGACTGTGAATTGAGTTCAAAACATCCAGTTTTATCTACTGACAAGAGGAAACCAAAATTTCTAAGAGGAATTATGTTAGAATCAGGAAATTCAAGAACATGTTGAGGGAGAAATTTATCAAGCTATTTCTTTGGCTCATTCATTTTGGTACTAAGCTACAATTTAAAAATATTCTAATATCAAAATTTGAGATCAAACTCTGAAACCTAAAGAGTTGCATAGTACAAGGAGGTGAGTCCAACCAAATTG
Organism: Pedetes capensis; assembly: GCA_007922755.1. NCBI lineage: Eukaryota > Metazoa > Chordata > Mammalia > Rodentia > Pedetidae > Pedetes > Pedetes capensis. The sequence goes on along the minus strand of VMDO01007096.1, from coordinate 70,942 downwards.
ACCCCAGCCATTTCAGATAAATAGAAAATAATTACCAAGTTAATGGGATGAAATGAATTAAGATATTCTAGTCATCATCTAATAAGGAATTTAATTTTTGTTTTGTTTGTCATGATTTTGCTTACAACACTTAGTAGATATTTTAAATAAGAACATTTTTTTAATCTCTGATTTGTTTGAATTCCTTTTTCAATTTTGTTACCATATAGGAATAACTCATTTCAGGAACTCAGGCTATCAAACAATTTTAATACCATTGCTGTTAGATATGTTTTAAAAACCTGATAAATTATGGCACAGATCTGTCTTGCAGAATGCCTTTGTTTGGCATGACAAAAGGGGAATGTTTTCTGATAAATTTTGTGTTTTTTAAAAATATCCACCTGGTTAGCATATACATATAACTTAGGAGTAAGTTTTAGAAAGTTATAATTTACAATATTTGTTTGAAAATTTTTAACCTGAAATTTTCCTCTTATTACTAGTTTATTATTTCGGGAGCCCTGTCAATTGCAGCAGGAACAAGAACTACAAAAGGTTTGGTTAGTAATGTTTTATTTTACTTGGTATCAAAAGAGGGAAGATCTAATGAAACATGAACTCTGCCAAAGTACAAAACAGAGTTTATTAAAAAAAAAAATCAAGAGAGATTGTGAATTTTACCTAGAAGTATCTGTCTGTCAAAAATTGCAGCCAAAGCCAGGCGCAGTGGCACACTCCTGTAATCCCAGAGGCTTGGGAGGTGGAGGCAGGAGGATCGCAAGTTTGAGACCAGAGGCGGTCTGCATAACTTAGCAAGACCTTGTCTTAAAAAGTTAAAAAAATGGTCTGGGGGTGCAGCTCAGTGGTCCAGCACTTGCAAAGCATGCAAGCACTTGCATGGAAGCATGCAAGCCCTGGGTTCAGCCCCCAGTATAGGAAAAGAAAAATTGCAGCCAAATGTTACCAAAAGTTATCTACAAATTCAATGCAATCTCCATCCAAATTCTAATGATCTATTTCAGAGAAATAGATAAAAAATCCTAAAATTCATATGGAAGCACAAAAGACCCCACAAAGCCAAAAACAATCCTATGCAGCAAAAGCAGTGAATGAGGCATCATAATACTAGAGGGTCATACTAGCAAAAACAGCTTACATATTGCATAAAAACAGGCATGAAGATCAAGGAAACAGAATAGAAGACCCTGATATACACACATGCAGCTACAGCCACTTGATTTTTATCAAAGTACCAAAGGCATACATTGAAGAAAAGATAGCCTTTCCAACAAATGGTTCTGGGAAAACTGGATATCCATATGTAGAAGAATGAAAGTAGACCAATATCTTTTGGCCTATATGAAAATCAACTCAACCTATATGATCTCAACATAAGACAAGAAACTTTGCTGCTACAATATCCAAATGGAGGCAACACATTCCAATGCATAGGCAAATACTTTCTTAACAAGACTTCAATAACCCAAGAAACTGCACCAAGAATGGAGAAATGGGATTATATAAAATTAAAAAGCTTGGCACAGCAAAGAAAACAGTTCAAAAAGAGAATCCACAGAATGGGAGAAAATCTTTGCATCCTATACATGTGCCAGCAGATTAATATCTAAGGTAAATAAAGAACTCAAGAAATTAAGCACCAAAGTAACAAATAAATAAGTGGGCAATGGAACTGAACAGACAGTTCTCAAAGAAGAAGTACAAATGACCAATGATCATATGAAAAAATATTCAACACCCTTAGCCATCAAGAAAATGTAAGTTAAAACTACACTGAGATTCCATATCATTTTAGTTAGAATGGCTAACATCAATAAAACAAATAACAACAAATCCTGGCAAAGATGTGGGGAAAAGGTGACACTTGTACACTACTGGTGGAAATGTTTATTAGTTCAGTGATTATGGAACTACCATATAATCCAGCTATACCACTCTAGGAATATATCCAAAGGCAGATAAGCCATCATACCACAGGGAAACCTGCACTTCCATGTTTATTGCAACACTCTTCATAATTGCAAAGGGATGGAATCAGTCCTGGTACCCACTGGCCATCAATAAATGATTGGATTTTTTAAATGTGGTATATATACATAATGGAATATTATTCAGCAGTGAAGAAGAATGAAACTATATTGTTTGCAGCAAAATGGATGGAACTAGAGATCATCATTTTAAGTGAAATAATCCAGATTCCAAAAGGGAAATAGCGCATAATCTCACTGTATGCAGGAGCTAGATCTACCTTAAGAAATATAAATACTCCCCCACCTCTGTCTGTATATATGGGCTGGGGCTTGGATCTGTTGGCAGAGGGCTGCTCTGCACTCTCTGAGGCCCTGGGTTTGGTCACTAGCATTTCAAAAATGGCAGAAGGATGTGGCAATCCACTCCTGAAGCAATTTTGGAATAATCAGACATTGAAAACTCTATGAGGGTCACTATGAGTTGAACTTGACATATATATATGGCTGGGATTTAGCTCAGTAGGTAGAGCACTGCGCTGCAGTCTCTGAGGTCCCAGGTTCAATTCCCAGCACCACAAAAATGGGAGAAGGACCTGGCAATCCACTCCCAAGGCAATCCCAAAACAGTCAGCCATTGAAAACCCTGTGAGGGTCACTATGAGTTGGATACTGACTCTACGGCACCTAACAATGACAACAACATATATACAAATTATATATATATATATATATATATACATATATATATATATATATATATGTATGTATATATATACGTATGTATATATGTATATATGTATATATGTATATATATATGTACATATCTAAGATTGGACAATACAAGTTAACCCAACGTGAAGGGGGAGGGGACTTAGGGGAAGAGGATGGTGATGGGAAAGGTGGGAAGGGGTAGGGGAACAACATAGGGGAAAGGAGAGAGAGAACAAGTGCAAAACAGCATGCAACTCTGTGAAAATTCCATCACAAATCTCATTATTCTGTATGCAACTTTAAAAAAACATGCCTCATACTATACTTTATAAATTGGCAGAAGGATGTAGCTGCCCACTCCTGAAGCAATCCTGAAAGAGTCAGTCATTGGAAACCCTGTGGATAAGTATATAGGGTTGCTATGAGTTAGACCTGACCCCATGGGACCTAACAACAACATCATACCTCATAAATATCTGCAGTCTTTGTTATTTGTTAGCCAAAAATGTTTTGTATAGTGTTTAAGGAGATGAAAATGTCAATAACCCTGATTTAATAATTGCACACTGTATGAACTGACTGATTTGTCACTTTATACCCTATTGATGCTGTTAAGGGTTGTCAAGTCAGTTCCTATTCATAGAGACCCTATGTACAATAGAATGAAATGCTCCCCTGCACCGGGCCATGCCAGGCACTATGTCAGTGCTTTTCTGCTATTCATAGGGTTTTTAAATGGTTGATTGTTTTGAAGATTGTTTTTGAAGTGGGCTGTCAGGTCCTTTTTCTGTTTTTGCAGTGCTGGGGATTGAACCCAGGGCCTCAGGACCCAGCAAGCACTCTACCAACTGAGCAAAATCTAGCTGCCTATATACCCCATAAACATGTACAATTAAAATACTAGAAATAAAATAAAATGAAATAAAAAGAAAACAAAAAAATTGCAGCCAAATAATTGCCAGATAATAAAGTTCCTCAGATTGGACTGAATATTCTCTCAAGGTAGTTGTTGAGAGAAACTGTGCAGATATAAAGAATTCTCGAGAAGAAATATCAAGTGGGGTAAATCAATCAAACCTTGAAGCTGGAGGTCCAGCTCATGACACACTATGGATTTACTCATTAGGTAAAATGTGTATTTCAATTGCATCCAGAAAGAATTTTGAATTTACAATAAATGAAATTTACAATGAGCTATTACTTGGGCTGGGATTTAGCTCAGTGGGTAGAGTGCTGTGCTGCAGTCTCTGAGGTCCCCAGTTCAATTCCCAGCTCTGCAAAAATGGGAGAAGGACCTGGCAATCCACTCCCAGGCCAATCCTGAAACAGTCAGCCATTGAAAACCCTAGAAGGGTCGCTATGAGTCAGATACCAACTCTACGGCACCTAACAACAACAACAATTACTTGGGAGGAAGCAAATTTAAAAAGTAACTCTCAAGCCAGGATATCTGTCATGAAGCCAATAAATGCAAAAGTAAATATTATGCTGGCTCAAGACCATATTTGAGTTTTCTTTGTTTAAAAGGTAAACAACAATCTCTGGAGTATGAAATCTCCAAATAATATCTGGAGTATGAAATCTCCAAATCTGGCCTCCAAGATTACCTCGCTAGAGTCTCATCAGCTGTGACCATAAATCATGATACCTTAGCACCAATCTTCTCACACTTTCCTGAGAAATTTTAGGTCTATAAAAAGCTAATATATCTTCACAATGAAAAGAGAATGTGCAGAAAGTAACACACAGCAGAAAGAAATAATATGAAAGAGGAATAGAAGGATCATGAGAGGAAAGCAGAATTTAGAAAGTGATGAGAGGTCAGACACCTGCAACAGACAGTGGTAGAAGATGGATGGACAAGGCTGTCCAGCTAAAGTGTAAAGGACTTTAAAAGCCCTGCTAAGAAATTTGGATCACATCTCTGGGCCCATCTGAGTCTCCTGCAGGATTTAATCTTTGGGATGAAAGGGTCAAATTTTTGCTTTGGAAAGAGATTAGAGTTGAAGCCACTCTAAGGATAGAGACAAATTAGGAGCACCTTGAAGTAATCAAGATAGAGAGGACAAAATACATTGGGAAGGAAATAGAAGACTTAAAGTGATCGATGGAAATATCTCTGAGGATGTTGTTGGATTACTTAATTAGTTTTCATTCCTTTCTAGGTCCGAGGCAGTCTAGGCTTGAACATCTTCAGCTCTGTGTTGGCTGTATCAGGGATCATAATCAGTGCAGTCAGTGTTAATATTTATTCATTCCATCTCTATTACTGTAACTATCACGATACATCAGAAGATTGCCCAATGTACATGTCCATTTTAATGGTAAGTGGTTACTGTTTTTATGGGTTACCAGGGTTGACGCAGGTTGGGGGACCTGACAGAAGCCACAGTCAGCCTTCTGGAATTGCTGAATCACTTTGGGAGTTGGAAGTAATTGAGAAATAGAATAATCTTTTATTTAAGACTCAGGTGCACATCTCATTTTTTTTGTTCACTGTCTATCTGTGATAGGTCAAGTGAGATGAAAGTTAATAGTTATAGAACACCTATTTCTTAGTAGTAACTGTTGGACATTTTTGTATTATTTTTTTCCTGTTTATTTTTAAAACACTAATCAGTAGGTCCAGAAGGTCCCTCCTAAAAACAGAGGGCAGATGTCAGGATCTGTATGTCCCCAGCATTTCCTAATGGAGGCTGATGTGGTAGTGACATGGTTCTCCAGTAGGGCAGTAAATTTGAACATACTGTTGCTATTGTTCTTAGGTGCTGTTGAGTCAGGTCTGACTCATAGCGACCCTATGTATAACAGAATGAAACACTTCTTGACATTGTGCCATGCCCGGCACTATGTCAGTGATTCTCTGCTATTCATAAGTGTTTCGGTGGCTGATTGTTTCAAGATTGCTTCAGGAGTGGATTGCCAAGTCCTTCTCCATTTTTTGTAGTGCTGGGGATTGAACTCAGAATGCACAGAGTAGCACTCTACCAAATAACTAGTACCAGTGAATAACCAATTGTTTCCCTCAACATCTTCAGATAGTCTTATTTCAAGACTAACCAATTTTAGGTTCAACATCCAACTCCTGGCAAATTCTCAATCTTCATTCTATATTTTACTACATTTTGTTATCACTTTTGCTTATATACATGATATCCCAATTGCTTTATTCTCCAAATTATCATTTATACAAGAGTTTGTAGATAGTAAATCTTCTTGAGGCTACAGCCATACCACTCTGGCATCCAATCCCATCAGATCCCAGAAGCTAAGCAGAGGTGGGTCTGGTTAGTACTTGGATGAGAGACCGCCTGGGAACACCAGGTGCTGTAGGCTTGGGAGAAGGTCCTGGCAGTCCACTCCCCCCAAAACAATAAGCCATTGACAACACTATAAATAGCAGAGAAGCACTGGTATAGTGCCAGGTTTGGCACAGTGTCAGGGAGTGTTTCACCTGTTGTATGTGTGGTCGCTATGAGTCAGACCCTACTCAACAGCACCTAACAACAACAATAAAACTTCCTGGAGGTTTTGGCCTTTGTGTATTTTCAAGGAGAGGAGATTGTTTCATGTTGTAGGTGATTAATATATACTATTAAATATTTGCAATTAAAATGTCTAGGGCTGGGATTTAGCTCAGTTGGTAGAGAAGCTGCTCTGGAGTCCCTGAGGTCCTGAGTTTGATTCCCAGCACAGCAAAAATGGGAGAAGCACATGGCAATCCACTCCCAACATGATTCTGAAACAGCCATTGAAAACCCTATGAGGGTCACTATGAGTAGGACATGACTTGATGGCAGCTAACAACAACAACATTAAAATTTCTACTGGCTATTCTTAATACCATTATAACTTCTGTTATCTTCCTTCCGTATAACATTCCAGACTTTCACTTTGTTATTTCATTCATTGTATTTCCTAAAGTAAATATGGAAACACAACATTCTCCCTAACTTATTATGCAGAATCAATTGCATTGCCTCTGTTTCCTTATTCATTAATCCCTCATAAATCCTGGTAACTATTATTTGCCCCCAAATAATCTCATGAGGCCCGCAGACATATTACCCTGGCATCTGATCCCATCAGAGCTGAGTAGCTAAGCAGGGTTGGGCCTGGTTAGTACTTTGCTGGGAGACCGCCTGGGAAAAACAGGTGCTGTAGGCTTCACAGAAGGACCTGGCAGCCCACTTCCAAAAACAATCAGCCATTGAAAACCTTATGAATAGCAGAGAAGCACAGATATACTGCCAGGCATGGCACAGTGTCAGGTACTGTTTCATTCTGTTGTACATAGGGCTATGAGACAAACTGGACAGCACCTAACAACAAAAATCTCATAAGGGTCTTTGGTAACCTATTTTACTCCCTTTGAGGTTTCTAACAGTTTTTGTATTAAGCAATTTCCTTTCTTGCAAGTTATCTGAATAAGGTAAGAAAGTTTGTTCAGTGAACTTAACATCGTGACAAAATCATTCAGGAATCAGTGAAAGAAATACTAGATTCTGGAACTTCCTGCCTCTAATTCACCTATTCTGAAGATTGTTCTTTGCAGTTATCTTGAAGAACCTTATTTTCCCCATTTCTGAAGATCTATTCACTCACAGACTTTAAGGGTACAAGTATTAAAAAAAATTCTGGGATTGCCCAGCTTCCTAGGGCTTCTTTTATGGGCACAGGACCTGTGATCTATCTCAGGGTTTCATATTTAGAAAGCCTTTGCCCTTGGTTTAATGATGTGCTTCTGATGTCTTGAAATTATATAGATTTTAAACATGAATCCTTGTAAAATATAAGCCATATCTTCACTCATCTCAATCAATTACCCTCTCCCTAAAGCCATCATCAACTCCTTTAAATTGTGTGAATGTTTATTTCTGCCTGGCATTATAGCAGAGGACTGCTGTAAGGGACTTGTCCTGTGATCTAAAATATCAGTTCTATTCCTACCTGGGCACCTATATGATCAGTCCACAGACATAGGAGACCATATTTTATACCAGGTCTTCCAGCTGGCACTCTGGGAGACATGAGGAGAACAGTTCCCTAGCTTCAGGACTCTCCAGTCTTCTTGGGAGAAAAAATATATATTATAAAGCCTATAACTATGAAAAGAAGTCAGAAAAGGTTAGAGAGCATGCTACCTGGAATCATTAGGTTGGACCATAAGAAACTGCCAATGATCAAATACAGTTGGCTCCAAAAGATAGTAGATTCAGAAGTCTTAAATTAATATAAGTGCTTCAAAAAGTGAGAGAATATGTGACATTCCATAGGCCAAAACTTGGCTAGGGGTTTGGGTGTATTAGGACTCAGATTTTCAGATTCCTGGCCAGTGCATTTTCACTTTTTGGCCTGGTAATTAGTTGTAAATATTTGGAACTTGTGATCTCCGTTCCTCACATTCCTTTGTTATGAATTTTTTTTTTAGGGTATGGATGCCATAGTGTTCATTTTAAGTATGCTGGAATTCTGCATTGCTGTGTCTCTCTCTGCCTTTGGATGCAGAGTCATGTGTTGTAATGCTGGTGGGGTGAGTATTGGCTTTCAGTTGAAGATGTCTCCAGTAGTTTTCTATTTCTGTGGAATCAATTACAAAAATCACAGAGGCTTAAAACAACACATCTTGATTATCTCTCAGTTTCCACAGGTTAGGAATGTGGGCAGAGCTTAACTGGGTCCCCTACTCATAGTCTTATAAGACTTGTGGAGGTGGGCTTGTGGAGGTGGCTGAAGCATGTTCTCATCTGAAGCTTCTGGCCCTCTTCCGTACTCATGTTGTAGATTTTTTTTCCCTCTCAGATGTAGAACACAAGTATACTTCTTCCTTGAGGAGAGCTGGAGTGAAAAAGTCTCAAGTTCCTTCAGGATCTTTGAACATTCTCAGTGGAAAATAAAAGGGAAGACAACACCAAGAAAAAGGCCCTGGGAAGAAGAGGGCAGGTGTGCCTTCCATACATTGAGGGGTCCAGAGTGAGAAAGTGGCTAGTGAATCCCAGTAGCTGCTCAATAGCTCCAGAGGCAGACACAGTTCATAGCTAATAGGAAAATGATAATAATATGATGAAATTTTGGGGGTTTCATTCACATAACTTTATACCTTCTTAATTTCTTTTGGCTCTCTCAGGCCTGAAGAAAAGAGTTGGACTAAACCACGTTAATAGTTATCCTGGGCTTTGCATTATTAAGGCCTTGTTGTTGTTGTTGTTGTTACATGCCCATTGAGTTGTGTATGACTCATAGTGACCCTCATAAGGTTTCCAACTGCTGATTGTTTGGGATTGCCTGGGGAATGGATTACCATGTCCTTCTCCCATTTTTGCAGTTCTGGGAATCAAACCTGGGACCTCAGAGACTGCAGAGCAGTGCTCTACCAACTGAGCTAAATCCCAGCCCTATTAAGGCCCTAGAAGTGTGTGTTTCTTAGAAATTATATTTTTTTTAGCTTCATTGAGTGAATCATTTTATTTTCATTGAGTGAAGCATTTGGGGATGGGAGCAAATTCCTTAATAACCTTCAAATATTAATATCTAACTCTGTGGTCCTTCTACTCTAGAGTGGTTGCAGAACCAAGAAATGTTGCTCCCATTAATCTTCACTAATCTATCTAGTATGGGCTGGGATTTAGCTCAGTTGTGCAGTCTCTGAGTTCCCGAGTTCAATTCCCAGCACTGCAAAAATGGGAGAAGGGCCTGGCAATCCACTCCCAAGGCAATCCCGAAATAGCCATTGAAAACCCTATGAGGGTCGCTATGAGTCAGATACCAACTCGACAGCACCTAACAACAACAACAACAACAACAACAACAACAACAACAACAACAATCTATCTATCTAGTAGAAGAGTGGCTTTGGGATATATAATGCAGGTCTCCATGTATTCCTGGTTCTACCATGGTCTCAGAGTGTCTACATGTCACATGAGTTTGTGGAAGAAGTGGCAAAATTTAAGTTTCAAGAAGATTCTTGCCATTCTGGGCCAGTGTGGGTTTTGCAGTGCTTTATTTATGATCATCAAATGTAATTTGTATATGATACTGCCATCAGCATGTGCAAAGTAATTTGGAAGAGCTGATCTGTATTTTCTATAACACTTTGGTTTACCCAAATGATTGGGCACCAGCATCAACAAATAACCTTGCTCTACTCTACCACTCAGCAACATTCATGAGCACCTCCATTTAAGATCTGTTGCTGAGTGGGTTTGCTAGATCTCACCTGGTCTAAGAATGCCATAGAAGCCCACCAGATTAACTTTGAGATGCAATTCAGTAATGAGATAGTTGTTGTTGTTGTTGTTAGGTGCCGTCGAGTTGGTATCCGACTCATAGCAACCCTCACAGGGTTTTCAATGGCTGTTTCGGGATTGCCTTGGGAGTGGATTGCCAGGTCCTTCTCCCATTTTTGCGGTGCTGGGAATCGAACTCAGGACCTCAGAGACTGCAGAACAGCACTCTACCAACTGAGCTAAATCCCAGCCCAATGAGATAGTAGATTCTGATAATTATAACATAATGTGGGTTGGAAAAAGAAGCCCTGAAGATACTGGATGACTCAAAGGCATTCTGATTGATTTCACAGGTTGTGGTCATTCTGCCTTCAAATGCTCCAGTAGCAGGAACAGCATCTCCTGTACCCTTAAACCTCCCCAAGGAGGTTTAATGCCATCAACACAGCAAGAGAAAAATGTTCCAGAAACTCTAAACTCAGTTTAATGCAAGAACCACACTTGAGAAAGTACCAGAACCTAACTCTGATTTGTATGTGTGGATGTGTGTTGTGAATGTATGTAAATTCAGAACAATGTTCTCATTTTTTCCCCTGGAACTTGACAAATCATTCCACTGGCTCTTTATCAGAATATCAGAAACTGAATAAAAAAATGATGCACTTAGCAGGTCAATAACATTTGAATATTTTTATTTATCCCCAGGACATTATATAAGGGCATTGAATTGGCAAAGAAGCTTTCACAACAGATGGGCAAAAAGATGATATTAAATCAGACTCCCATGCAGACTACATATTTCTGCTTCCTTGTCTAATGTTCCTCCCATTTTTGAATTTTTTCCCAAACTTGCAGGACATGAATTTTTTCCTTTCATGAAACTTAGATGCCTAGGTTCTCCATCCTACTTCTTTCCTTATTCCATAAAAAGTACCATGGAATATCACAGATGATGCTTATATGTTCACAAGCCATTAAGTGTTAGTACATGTGGATAGCCTACAGCCGTATCACTGTGGTGTCTGATCCCATCAGATCTCGCAAGCTAAGCAGGGTTGGGCCTGGTTAGTACTTGGATAGGAGACAACCTGGGAACACCAGGTGCTGTAGGCTTGGGAGAAGGACCTGGCAACCCACTCTCAAAAATAATCCACCATTGAAAATCCTATGAATAGCAGAGAAGCTCTATCAATAGTGTTTCATCTGTTGTACACAGGGTCACTATGAGTCAAGACACCGACTTGATGGCATCTAACAACAACAAGAACACATGTGGATAAGATATAATTTGTAATCTCCTTCTATCTCTGTGTGTATCTCCTGATACCTGGACTACGTCTTAGTCAAATTTGTAGCCTGTGATATATATGTGATTGTGAAAAACATGATATTTATTAAATATATATTAAACATATTTGCTTTTATATTACAGAGAAAATAGGTAAATTTAGAAGCAGTATATTCTGCTACCTTGCCATTCAGATCGAGTATGAGAGAAAACAGACTATGTGTTGATGTCAAGAAACATAGTAGTATGATAAAGAAGGTGGTCTTCCTAGTGAATCAACCTTGGATTTTCACCTTGAAAAATCCCCACTCCCATTTTCTACCTGTAAAACCCCAGACATATCACAAAATTTTTCTGTGCTTCTTATTTGTCTTTACTAAATAAGTAATATCAGCTGGCTCACAAAGCAATGGTAATTACATGGTATAATATAGGTAGAGCAATATGTACCGTATCAGTTAGTGAGCTTCAAAAGTTTTAAACTATACATGTATATTAATACTTGTGCATATATTGTATATATGTATGTGCATATTACATATATATCAATTCATCATTTATTTCACACATATTCATCAAATGTTTATGAAGAGTCAAATAGTACTTTAAACCTATGAGAGAATAGGGGTCAACAAGAAAGATAATGTCCTTCCTGTGTTGCAGGTTATAATTTTATAGGCAGGATGTAAACTTACACATACATAATCCAAATATTTTCACATACTTCTACAATCTAAATGAAAGTTAGACCAAATTAATGGGTTACAAAGTGGTATTAGTCAGTGTGTCATTGCTGTGATAGAGAAACTGGCTGAGCAAATTTGTAAGGAAAAGATATCTATTGGAAGCTCATGGTTAGAGGATTTCCATTCATAGAGGCAGATCAGGAGTGTAGGCTGGCAGCAGGTCAGACATGGTGGGGTCAGTGGCACAGGACTTCACAATATGGCAGATGAGGAGGCAGAGAGCAACTAGGACCAGGGCTCCAGATAAAAGCCTCCAAAGTTCCACCCCTCAGGGAACCATTCTGCAAAGCCAGAATCCCACCTCCCAAAGTTCCATGAACTCCAAGGCCACCACCACCAGCTAAAGATCACGCATTGAAACACATGATCTTTGGGGGACATTTCAGATTTAAACCATGGCAAAGGTGTTTCTCAGTAACCGTGGTGGTGGTTGTGGGACATTAGAGTAAATGAACAGGAGGGTTCTTTTTGAGTAGGTAATGTACTCATTTTGTGGAATAACAATGAAGATTGCAAGCTGTGTACCATGGTGCTTGCCTATAACCCCAGAGACTTGAGAGGTTGAGGAAGATTGCAGATTTGAGGCCAGAGGCAGCTTTCACAACTTAATGAGAGCCTGTCTCAAAACAAAAAATTTAAAAAGGGGTGGGAGTGCAGTTTGGTGTTAGAGCACTTGCCTAGCATGCATGAAGCCCTGGGTTCAACCCCCTAGTACTGCAAAGAAATAAAAACTGTATTGCATTTTCTTGGACATTGATGATTTCTAATTTAGTATACATGTCTGTACTTTGTTGAGTTCTAACTTAATATTTGTCTATATTTCCCATCATGTGCCACATTTACCATGTATCATAGTATCTACCCTTTCTCTCTCTCTCTCTCTCTCTCTCTCTCTCTCTCTCTCTCTTCAATACTAGGGCTTTGAACCCTGGGCCTTGCACATACTTTGTAAGCACCCTACCACTGAGCTGCAGGCCCTTTAAAACATGTTTATTTTGAGACAGGATCTCGTTAAGTTATGCAAGCTCTCTCTAGCCTTGAATTTGTGATCCTCTTGCCTCTACCTCCTGAGACCCTGCCCCTAGATGTAGCCACCCTTTCCACTTTATGGTTTTCCTGGGTATATGAGACCTCTCTTCTCTCAACACCAGTCTGTCCACCTTCTTCAGTTTCATAGATAAACAATAGGTAGAAAAAGTTAAGAATTAATATTTTCCATTTTTCTAAAGATTAGAAAATAGTCTAGCAAGGTCCATTGAGTTGAGTATCAAAACTATTTAATGTTTATATATGTTTTGTGTATCTCTTATTGCACATCAATGAGGAACAATGTGGCTTGGTTTATTTCTAACAGATGTGCATTTCTGTAAAGAAACTAGATTTCAAGAAAGGCCAAACAGAAATAGCAAAATATTAAAAAATGGGTTATTGATTTCAAATTGAGGAAATGAATCTTGAAGCTTTTTACTCTAATTGTTAATAAATAATCTTATGGCTTAAGACGTCTCAGTTGAGTTTAGCACTAATTTTAGCATATGATTTTTGCCATTTTCTTCTTTCATGAGTTATTTTCTCATGTTCTTTGACTATTTTCTTTTTAGTTATTCTGTATATTTTTATATCACTAATACTAACTCATCTATGTTCTATCATGCAATAATTTTTTTAGTAAACTATTATTCTTTTCAACTTGTTTTTGTTGTCTCGTTAGAAAATTATTTTTTACTTCAAAGTACAGACATTGTATCATTTCATAAGAAATAACATTTATATATTATCTCATAAGAGAGTCATTGATCTTTTGAATTGCTGGGACAAATTTTTCTCATTCCAAATTTATAATATGTTCTCCCATATTTTCTTCCATGTTTTATTGTTCTGTTTTTGTTAATATTATTTAATATTGTAAATTGAATGTGTTTTCTGTAGGAAATTACATAAATAGTCCATGATCACCCTATTGACATTAAATGAAACTGTTTGCTGTTTAATAAAGCCATATTTATGTATCTCTGTACCTAATCATAATCATTTAATTTTTTTGTGTGTGTTGATATCTTGCATGACAAGTCCCTCCCTCACTTGTTATCTTTTTGATTGTACATTTTATTGATATTTCAGAGGGTTTGTTACTGGAATTCATTCTATTATATTATCTTTCTGCTATATAAATCTTGTGACAGAAGGATGCTTATAAAAGTAAAATAGAATCAAGAAGTTCCAAGTGAAAGATCTGACTCTAATCAGTCCTTTGAGTTTTTGAGTCAAGGTGTACCTGGAATTGGTCTAGTCTCTGGGGTTTTAAATATACAAAGAGAAAAAAAAATAGGACCATTCAGAGAATACAATTACCAGGCCAAATTCTTCCAAATGCTTCCTGTCTAATTCAGAATAAAAGCCAAACCTCATACTATGTTCTACAAGTCCTTATATCATTTGATCTTTGCACTTTCTTGGATTTCTACAAACACCCTATGCTTAAATTTCCTAATATCTTGCTTTGGGTTTACTTACAGAGGGCAGAAAATGTCTTCTTTCAGTGAGAATTATTTGGCGCATAGGGTTTTTAATGCTAACGTTTATGAAAGCAACTAAAGAGCAGTGATTTCAGTAGTAAAAAAAAGTCACATAAACATTCCAAGTAAGATATTTGGATTCTAACTTCTAAATAACAATCCCTACACATAAATTTCATGCTGGGGTTTATCTGTTGGTAGAGTGATGCTCTGTGCTCTCCGAGGCCTTGAGTTTGATCCCTAGCACTACAAAAACAGAAATAGGACCTGGCAGTCCACCCCCAATACAATCCCAAAACAAAATACCATTAAAAATTTTATGAATAGCAGAGAAGCACTGACATAGTACTAGTCTGGCACAGTGTCGGGGAGTGTTTCCTTCTGTTGTATGCAGGGTAGCTATGAGTCAAACCAGACTTGCTGACACTAAATAGCAGCAATAATATATTTCACATCATATCTTTTCAAGCTCATTACTCATGTGCCTATTGTAGGTTTTATCTACATGTAATTAGAATATCAAACAATAAAAAGCTGTCCATGAAACTTAGCGACTTTTCCTAAATTTATTTTAAAAATAACTATTCTTTAGATATACAATTAAGTGCCTCAACACTTACTAAATGTGAGATTTGGGGCAACTTTCTTAGTTTCTTCACCTATAAAAATTACAATTGCTCCCCCATACTAGCTTCTTATGAAAACTAAAGATGCTAATATTTATATATCACTCAGAATGGTGGGTGACACCTGTAGATAATACATAAGACTTAATAATTAAAATTAAAATAATTAATAAAACATAAAAATGAGAATATAACATGATTAGGGAAGATCCTAATTTGAGCATATAAACTGTTACTTTTAAGTGTGCTAAAGAGAGTAATGGTTCCCAAAGGCATCTAACTGTTAAGCAAACATAACTCTGCTAAACATAAGAGTAATATCTACATGGGAAGCAAGGTTAAAAAAGCTAAGATACCCCAAATGCTGACAATTATCATTAGCTAAGTCAATTTAGAAAATGGGATTTATAATATTACTATATCTAATTTAACATAAAAATAATCTAACATCCCACAAACCTGCCTTACAATGAATTGTGCAAAACATATTTCAACTGTCAGACACCCCTTCCACAATTGGGACAAAATGCAGCTGGGATAATGTAGGGGTTTTTTTTTTCCCCAGGTGAAGAATGTTTAACTTTTTCATATGTCTGGTTGGGAATGATATGACAGAATAGGCCTTCTAGAATTAGGTGAGCAAGTTAGACTTCCTCATGTCAATCAGCTGTGTAGCTATAGAATATAAATCAACTATATGTTCAGGGAACACGGAGTGGGTCACACCGCAGCTTTGATGTATATTTGGGAACCAAGAGTGTTTGCAGTTTGGTACTAGCTCTTCCTTGGCCATCTAGGGGATTTTTATGGCAGAAGAAATGTCATAGGGATATATGTATGTGTGTGTGTGTGTATATATATATATATATATATATATATATATATATATATTCATTCTAAGAAATAAATACATATAATCAGGAATGCTGCTTCTGAGAAGCTCAGTTGGCAACCTCACATACATCTCATACACAAAAACATCAACAAGTTTTTTGAAGGTGTGAAATGATAAATAGTCAAGGAGATGTATTAGACATGTGGTATCCTACTATGGCAGAGAAACTGCCTGAAGGGAAGGGATATTTATTGGGGGCTCATGGTTAGATCAGTTCATAATGGCAGTGGGCAGGTGTGGTGGTGGCAGGGCTTGTGGTAGAGGACATCACAGCATAGTGGAAAAGGAACAGAGAGAAAGAGCAACCAGACCTGCTGGGCCAGGTAAAAACCTCCGAAGGCCTGCCCCCAGTAGCTCACTTCCACAAAGCTAAAGCCCACCTCCCAAAGTTTCTGTAGCCTCTGCAAACAATGCCACCAGCTTGGCACTGAATGTTAAAGCACATGATCTTTGGGGGACATTTTATGTTCAAACCATGAAAATCTATCCCTGGCCATCAAAGGTCCATGGTTACCTCATAATGCAAAATGCATTTAGACCACATTTAAGGGCCCCAAAGTCTTAACGGTATCAACGGTATCAACGGTATCAACTGTGTTCAAAACTCCAAGTTTAAAGTGTCACTGAGACTCAAGACAAACTTAGCTATGGTACCTTGTAAAAAAAAAAGTTACATGTTACCAACATACAATGACACAGAGTAAGCATTCCCTATCCAATATGGAGGAAATGGGACACAGAAAGGATAGATTCGTTCATAGCAAGACTAATATCCTACTGGACCAACAAACTCTGTTAGTTCAAATACAGCAGCTGGCACAGGCAACATCATTTGGCATCTGGCATTTGGTTTCTGACATCATCTGGGTTTGCACAGACTTGGGTGGCTCTGCTTGTCTGGCCCTGTCATTTGCAGCACACCTGGCCCTATTGGGCTGGTTCAATTTCTTTCCAGCAGCTTCTATTAGCAGATGTTGATGGCATCTCTAATATCCTAGGGTTTCCATTGCTGCTTAGGCTCCACCCTCAAAGCTTCACACACCAACTCTCCAGGAACTGGCTGCAGGGCACCCAATCCTGGTACACATATTGGTTGGTCTCACAGGCTATCTTCTGGAACCTTGACGGCAGCCTCCATAACTCCTTAACTTTTGCATTCTTTGTGTCTGCAAAGCCAGCATCATATGGATGTTGCCAAAGGTTGCTGCCAGCTAAAGAGGGAGCTGGGCTTTTATGTATGTACCATGGCTAAAGTGGCAGCTTCTGTATGTCTAGGCCAAGAAATTATCTCCCTGGGTGCCCCTCCTTTAACAGGGCATCCTAGAGTCATCTGCCTTTCTAATACTTTCCCTTCAAAGGGTTTTTTTGTTTCACATCCTGGGACTTTAGATAGGAGGAGACTGGCCAACTCTTTCTGTGCCCTAAGGGAATTCCTTTTGTCCCAGTGAATAGGTTGTTACTTCCCCCTACTGTGGTTTACTCCTTTAACAATTAAGGTTCTCTGTCCTAAACCAGCCTTGTCTGCAGTAACTTTAGAAAAGCCACAGCTTTTTTTTCCCCGTTTATACTGCATATTTTTAAGATTTTTTTTTCTGTTCTACCAGAGCCTGGTCCTCACTAAATAAACATCAGAGATTTCAGGCTGGAAGAATGTAGGTCCAGAGATTTGCTCTTTTGAGATTTGGTGTTTTATTTGCTGGACCTGGAATTCAGGAAGTATAATGAGATTAAATGGTCACTTCTCATGGCACAAAGTGGAATTCTGGATTAGGGTGTGTTGAGTGACTCTTTAATTGTATCTTTGGGACATCTGAGGAGAGGTCTGTTGCGGAAGATGAGGATAAAAGAAGGACAAAAACTTTCTAAATTGGGTGAAGTATAAGATAGTTTAGTTATTTTTGTTCTCTAAATTTCCAGGTTATCAAAAACTTAAAGTGATATTTAAATGTTTTTCTAATCATTTCATGCATTCTTAGTGTCCCTTCTTCCATAGTTTTTCTTCTCTTTCTCCATTTTGTTATTTTATAATTCATCAATTAAGGAAAGATTTGCCACATGCAGAATTTGGTAGAGATGGCTTAGGGTAAAGGCAGAGTCTCCAGTTTAACATACTTAGCCTGATCTTGAGATGGATTATGGCCAGACCTGATTCTTCAAGAATCTTTGCCATCATTCCTGGGTTACTTAAAACATAAACTGAAACTGATTATGAGGATGTCTATTAATGGAAGTTACCTTAAAGATTCTTGCCAGTGTCGATATGAAAAAGAAGCTTTGAGGAAATAATGCCCAATTCACTGTTTCTAGGATGATCTGAAAGAAACTGAGAGAAGGGAAATAACTTATAAAGAATCACAGCAGTTATTAAAAGAGTTAGGAGAAAAACCTACACTTATTGGATCCTTCACCAGGCCACTCTTGTCCACGTCACCATTTTCAAATCACTACTACCATCTACAAGCAGACACCAGGTCCAGGCTTCATTTAAGTCTCTGTTTTATTTTATGGGTTCGACAAAAGAAAAACTTGCCATTTAGACCACTCTCTATACTTCTTCTTTAGTGATTGTGATCTATGTTCTTGTTTTTGTTGTTATGTGCTGTCGAATTGAGATTGACTCATAGTGACTCTATGTGCCACAGAGCAAAACATTCCCTGATACTGTGCCAGGCACACAATCTTTTTTATGTTTAAGCGTGTTGTTGCAGCCACTGTGTCAATCAATCCAGTTGAGGGTCTTCCTTTTTTCTGACCTGTGAGAGGGATGTTAATATAGAAATAAAAAGACCCATAAAATTTATGGTGCTGCTGATCCACAAGGAGTTTGGAGCCACCAGAAGAAGAGGGAAGACTTGCTTGTGTTTCTTCACTTTTGTACCAGGAGCAAAAGTCAGAATGATGTCCTTGTCAGTAGTCTGATGAATATCACAAGTAATGTGGCAAAACTAAGTATCAGATTACTCCCCAACCTGCATATTTAGATAATATTCTGAGAAAATTTTGTCTTCTTAATGTTTGAAATTTTGGACATTGAGCCTTAGATAGCAGCATACATTTTTTTTTCCCCTTGGGAATTTACTTGTTGTCAGTAAACACACATAGATTTCTGTGATGTGAAGGGAGGAAGCAGCATGAATTTATGGCCAGAGTTTCTTAGAAAGATAGCATCAACCTTGGGTGTCCAGAACCTGATCTTTACCAGAGAACCATAAAAAGAATGGAAGAGTCATTTTAAAGAATAATTATGATATGTTGTCCTTGTCGGTGGAAGTTGACAGTCCTACTAGAAAGGCATAAGTACAGAATAAGATTCAATGGTGTTTTATAATGTTGCCCTACCCAAGTTCCACTGATTGCTTCTAAAAAAGGCCAATGGTTTGAGACCAGTCTTTGAGAGAGGGAAAAGAATTGATTAGGGGAGTTATCAAACCAAGAAAGATGGAGGCTGTTACCAACAAAGATCATCTTTCTTAGAGGGCACACACACAGGCTTTTATAGGGACTTTTATGGAGGCATATCAGATAGGCAGGTACCAGTGTAGTTACAAATTTTAGTTGTTTGCTTGTCTGATGCACCAGCAGCTATTACCTGTAATCCACCAGATTTCCTATGTTTTGCAAACCTAAAGATACTTTATTGATTGGAAAGTGTTATAATCATGTCTTTTTAGCTCCTCTTCTCAGTAATCACTAACTCTTCAGTTAATCATTAGAATACAAAACACATTTTTCATCAGAGAAGAGGGGAATACAGCAAAAGACAAATTTCTCCCTAAGAATAGGGATATGCAACATTCACTGGAGAACAGCTTTTAGGTCATTAGGAGGATTCAAACAGAGAGGTCACCTACAACAAAGATATAAGTAGACTAATAACACTTTGCTCAGCTGTGTGATCCCCCATAATAGTGATTTTCACAACTAAAAGCAAGTGAAGAGAGAGAGTTTATTAGGTTCTCCTTCAGTTACAATGAGATAAAAACTACATTTCCTAAATTCTTGATGGGAAGGTATTTCTGAGAGATAAGGCAGAGGCTCCTTGCATAAAAGAGAATAAACTAAAAGTACACATTCAATTAGTTAAAAAGAATCATCTTTAGTTACCTTCACAACACCTTTGACTTCTATGACATAGGAGGGACGCTAACAGATTTCTTAAAACCTTACTTCTCATGGTAGGCTGAGTAATTAATGTCCAGGAGGGAGCCATTTGAGGAGGCAGAGACTATGCAATACTGCCAGTGTGTGAGAAGACCAGATTGTGGTGGATTCTTTTGTAACTTTTCTTGTTGTTGCTGAACATACAGAGAAGTGGTAGAAACCTGTCAAATGGGTTCAACACTTACAGATGTCCCCATATAGGAACAAAATTGCTGATTATGATATATGTAATGGTATAAAAATAAAAAAGTAGAGAGATTCAAGTAGGATAATAGATATGGGCTGAAAAAGCAAATCTCTTACTAAGAGATAGGCGGTGATAATTGGTTTTGCATTTTAACATGATAATTTTGACCATTGGGTGGGGGATGCAATAGACATATAGAACCACAACTGGGCACAAAGAGAATGCTAAGAATGTTTTAAAAAGGATGATGGCTTCTTTTTATAAGTTGGGAAAATATATGGAATTGACAAACATTTGTATGTGGTGAGAAGATCATGCTTAATTGGACAGGTAGGGCAGGTAAGGGAAGGTATTGATGACAAAGTATCAGGTTTCCAATATGAACAGCTGAGTTAATTGTTGGGCCTTTCATGAAGAAAGGATGCTTGGAGTCCCACAATCCTCTTATCATTCACTTGTAGCTCTTGCTACTCCATCTTAGCTCTTGCACTTTTTTGAAAGATAAAATTTGAGAAGACTATACATGTTCTATTTAGTTTTTCTAATGTTTGAAATGAAAATTATCCCTTCCTTCTCCTTTGGGGATATTTTGTCAAATGATCAAATTATGGGCTTTAGTATAATGACTTAAATTAAACTTAGTGAGATTCAGTTTCCTTGAGTAAAATTGTATTAAAAGTGTAGTTTAGATTTAAGGCCAAAAAGATGGCTGCCTATTTTGTTCTATCCTTTTTTTCCAAATCTAGGTTTTTGTGTTTCTCTCAGAGGATGGTACAGTCCATGGTACAGCCTGCCATGGTACAGAGTCATCTGATTATGCCTACTCAAGAGTATGTAATATGTTGTTGTTGTTGTTAGGTGCTGTTGAGTCATTATCCAACTCATAGCGACCCTCATAGGGTTTTCAATGGCTGACTGTTTCAGGATTGCCTTGGGAGTGGATTGCCAGGTCCTTCTCCCATTTTTGTGGTGCTGGGAATTGAACTCGGGACCTCAGAGACTGCAGCGCAGCACTCTACCAACTGAGCTAAATCCCAGCCCATTTAATATGTAGCCCACCTCAAAAACATCATTATACTTACAGGAATTTCAAGGTTGTAAAGGGGAGCCCTTGGCCTGACTCTAGATAGTATTGATCTAGCTTATTCCATGACAGCAAAAAAAGAGGACAATTCTGAATCTTCTGATCAAACTTAGAGACAATTGAAAAATTCAAGACTCCACCACTGACCACATAGCACCACGAATAATACCTCTAACCAATCATATTGGCCCCTCTCCTGGGCTTTTTCACTTCCCCCAACACAGGAGGAAGTTGGAGCATGAAGATGTCAGGACTAAAGTCCCTCTTGAATGTTAGGATATGTTAGAGGAAATGTGTTTTATACTTAAAGCCAAAAAGTGGCTAATGATAGGAATAATAATAGTTAATATGTGTATTTGATATTTACTACCTGACATGTGCTGGTTTAAATGTTTTATATTTGTTATCTCATTATTAATTTCCCACCAGACATAGGCAGTATTAGTCATATTATAAACCTAGAGAAATACTAGATTAAGGGACTTGAGTACAGAGTGGAAGAGCTCACATTTACATACATGTGGTATATTTTCAGATATCCTTTATTTAAAAAGATTCACTATACTAGACTGATGAGTGGAGGAACTATTTTATTTGCATATTTACACATTCATCAGTTGATGGTCACCTGGAAGATCTCCACCTGATGTTTAATATGGATAATGGTGCTATGAAAATTCATGCATGGGTTTTTGCATGTACATATGTTCTAATTTTTCTCATGTATAAACCTGGAAGTGGAATCTCTGGGTCAAATGGTGTTTTTGGCATTTTGAGGAACTGCCAAACTTCTTCCTAAAGTGAATATACCAGTTCATAATGTGAACATCTGTTTTTGAGGGTTCCAACTTCCCTATATCCTTACCATTCCTTAGCCTTGTCTTTTTTGTTTGTTCAGTGCTGGTAGAGGATGAGGAAGTATTACATTGTTGCTTGATTTGCATTTTTTAAAATTGCAAATGATAGCTCTGGGGATATAGCTCAGTGGTCAGCCATTTGCCTGGCATGTCCAAGGCCTTGGATTCAATCCCCACCACAGAAAATACATACATACATACATACATACATACATACATACATACATGTTGTTGTTGTTGTTGTTGTTAGGTGCCGTCGAGTCGGTATCCGACTCATAGCGACCCTCTGTACAACAGGGGAAACACTATTGTCAGTGCTTCTCTGCTGTTCATAGGGTTTTCAATGGCAGATTGATTTTCGGGAGGGGGTTGCCAGGTCCTTCTCCCAAGCCTACAGCTTCTGGTGTTCCCAGGCGGTCTCCCATCCAGGTACTAACCAGGCCCGACCCTGCTTAGTTTCTGAGATCTGACGGGATCAGATGCCACAGGGCTACAGCTGCAGGCACATATATACATATATACATGAAATGTGTTTTTGATGGACTGGGAGATGCGGGCCTATAATCTCAGCACATGGGAGGTAGAAGCAGGAGGACTGTGAGTTAGAGGACAACCTGGACTACATAGAAAGATTCTTAGTTATATTTGTCTGCATTCTTATTTTTAAAATTACTTTATTGAATTTGAATATATGATAAAATAAATGTTTTCACTGATTAATCTTTTATTTTCATTTATGCTTTTTAGCCAGCATGTTTCTCTGAAAATAGATCTTCCTTCTCCTGATTTCCATTAGTTTTATTGTTGTTGTTAGGTGCCATCAAGTGGGATCTGACTCACAGCGACCCTATGTACAACAGACAAAACACTGCTTGACACTGTACCATGCCCACCACAGTTTCAGTGTTTCTCTGCTATACAAATGGGATTTCAATGGCTGATTATTTCAGGATTGCTTTGAGAGTGGATTACCAGGTTCTATTCTCATTTTTGTGGGGCTGGGGATTGAACCCAGGGCCTCAGAGAGCTCAGAGCAGCACTCTACTAACTGAGCCAAACCTCATCCCCTAGTTTTATTGTTAGGTAATAAGGTAGTTCCTTTGGTCTATGAAAGAAACAAATAGGTTGATTATCTGGAGAAATCTGAATTTTTTTCTGAACATAGACTATTTGAATAAATATAGTATTTTTTTACATCTTGTGTTATTACTAAAAGGTCACAATCTCCAAACTTGTGACATTTATGGGCCTCAATGAAGCATAAATGGTTTTAGAATCAATTGTGGCTTAAAGAATCTTAGTAAGTGCTTCCCTCAACCGCTGTGGAAATGGTTCTTAAGGAAGCTACATAGGGATTCAAGTGAGTAGATAGGAATTTAATATGCTTTAAACTAGTCTCTATACTACCTGCTTGCAGTTATTATACTGAGCAGAGGAAGAAACATAAGAGTATTACATTTGTACTTGCAGACTTGGAAAAACAATTTTATGCATCTTTGCTATGCATTGGCAAGTTAAGACTTAAAGTACTGTAATAGGACAAGAGATTTAAATTTGTTGTGTCAAGGATATAAGTATGAGCAAAAAGTTCTATCCTCAAAGTCCAGTGTTTTTTCAGGACAAAATTCAAGATGACATAAATCACACTCAGCAAAGATGAATTGGGGAGGGTTCCTAGCTCTGAGGTTCTGTGCTCTGATGAGAAAAGGAGAAATATAAGATCCTTTGCCATAAATGTCTACAGCTGTACTACCATAGCATCCAATCTCATCAGTTCTCGGAAGCTGAGCAGGTTCTGGCTTGAGTAGTCCTTGGATGGGTGATCGCTGGGGAATACTGGGTGCTGTGGGCTTGAGAGAAGGACCCAGCAGCCCACTCCTGGAACAATGAGCCATTGAAGGCATTATGAATAGCAGAAAAACACTGACAGTAGTGTTATGCACAGCACAGTGTCAGGTAGTGTTTTGTTCTGTTGTGCATAAGCTTGCTATGAGTCAGACCTCACTCCGTGACACCTAACAACATTCTATAAATAGTAATGTGGTGGATTCTTTGTAGTTTATGATTTTGTTAAAGTGATATTTCAGTGGAAGACACAGGTATAATGATAGGAATGGCAATAATAGAGATAAGATAAAAATATGAGCAGACATGGGACATGAATTTGAAGAAATTATCCTAATTTGTGAATCCAGCATATTTAACTAATGCTTCCTGCATGTTCCTCTGTTTAACACTTTCTAGCATCTTACTATCACATGGCATTTAGATTTATATTCTCTCTCTTTTTCTCTCTCCCCACCCACCCCATCCTATAATGTGCTGCTTCTTACCTGGTCTAAATTAGATCTTATAACATAGGAGGAGGGTGTAGTCCACAGTTTCCCTTGGGAAGGAATTTGCAATAACCTGTCATGTCTCTCCCTTGCCATTTGCAGGAACTCACTGTAAGTTGAATTTTAAAAATTCTAGGACTGTTCTCAGTGCCATTATAACCATTCAAGGAATAGAACAGACCACACTGGAGACTTGTCTTAGTGTACAGCAGCTGGAGCAGCCTGTTCCTGTGCACTCACATGTGTGGAAAGAGATGACAGAGAAGTTCTTGAAAGGGGAACCCAAAGTCCTTGGGGTAAGTGAGTTGTGGATCTAAGAAGTATAATAAAAGCACAACTGATCAAGGTAGCACTTGATCCAGCTAGGCTCATAGTACATCAGTGGGCACTAGAGTCATCAGTATTTGATTTTCAGGCCTTATCATTTGAGAAATGATATAATAATCTATCATATAATGCTTATAATTTAGTTATACTTAAGATATCATAACTTCAGATCTACTTGAAGCCATAGCCCTGTGGCATCTGATCCCATCAGGTCTTGGAAGCTAAGCAGGGTCAGGCCTGGTTAGTACTTGGATGGGAGACGAGACTGCCTGGGAACACCAGGTGCTGTAGGCTTGGGAGAAGGACCTGGCAACTCACTCCCAAAAACCAATCAGCCATTGAAAACCGTATGAACAGCAGAGAAGCACTGACAATAGTGTTTCACCTGTTGTATGTAGGGTCACTATGAGTCAGATACTGACAGGACAGCACCTAACAACAACAACTTCAGATCTATTCTAGCTTTTATAAATATAGGATCATTATAGTTAACCTCAGTATACAAGAGCAGCAAGAGCAAATTCTGTATGTGCATGAGCTGAGGCCCCTTCCTCTGGTCTGCCTAGTACCTGATGGACCCATATTCTTCCTATTTCTCTCTGGTACATATCCTTAGCCTGTTCCTCAGATGATGAGAAATATTCTATTTGTCAAGTCCTTCCATCTGTACTCTCAGGTAGTATGCCTCAAAAAATGGAGAGCTTAAAGGATGACAATGTAGAAAAGGTTAAAAGGACACTAAATATAGAGATTTATCACTGGCTCAGCCTTCAAACCACTGGCAGAAGTCACTGTGGACACCTCAGATTATTTTTCTCCCTAGTATGTATGTGTGTGTGTGTGTGTGTGTGTGTGTGTGTGTGTATGTGTATTTAATACATATATATTTATATACATATTATATATACATATTATTTATATATACATATATTATATTTAATATATTTAATATATATAAATTATATATATAATTTATATAGATGTATATATATAATTTTGGAAAACATAGTTATTGTTATGACATGTTTCATGTTGACATACCACACATATATTTTAGATATACTTGTTGTTGTTGTTGTTAGGTGCCGTCAAGTTGGTATCCAACTCATAGCGACCCTCTGTTCAACAGGGGAAACACTATTGTTAGTGCTTCTCTGCTGTTCATAGGGTTTTCAATGGCAGATTGATTTTTGGGAGGGGGTTGCCAGGTCCTTCTCCCAAGCCTGCAGCTTCTGGTGTTCCCAGGCGGTCTCCCATCCAGATACTAACCAGGCCCGACCCTGCTTAGCTTCCGAGATCTGATGGGATCAGATGCCACAGGGCTACCGCTGCAGGCAGATATACTAGTATGTATTTTAGTATGCATTTTAAAATAGACTTTATTTTTAGAACAGTGCTAAGGTTGCTGCATAATTGAGAAGATACAGAAATATCTATCCCATATGTCCCCAGTACACACACATGCATAGCTTTCCCATTAACTTCCTCCACCAGATTAGTTGTTGTTGTTAGGTGCCATCGAGTTGTGTCCGACTCATAGCAACCCTGATGGGGTTTTCAGTGGCTGATTGTTTCAATACTGCCTAGGGAGTGGATTGCCACATCCTTCTCCCATTTTTGTGGTGCTTGGAATCAAACTTGGGACCTCAGAGACTGCAGAGTGGCACTCTACCAACTGAGCTAAATCTCAGCCCCTACCAGATGAGTACATTTGTTATAATTGATGCACTTCTAGTGACACACCAGTATCACCAGTCCATAATCTATAATTTGTTTCAAGATTCACTCTTCCTGTTTTATAGTCTATGTGCTTGGGCAAATGTATAATACCATGAATCCACCATTATAGTATCATTCAAAGTAATTTCACTGCCCTAAAAAGTCTCCATTATCTAATCTGTTCACCCTTCCTTCTCCTCTGTCCCCATGACAACAGCTATTGTTTTATGTTTTCATGGTTTTCCTGTAGCAGAAAATCATATATTGAAATTATACAACATTTGGCAGTTTTAGATAGGTTTGTTTCACTTAGTATGCAATAACCTTTCTCCATATGTTTTTCATGGCTTGATAGTTCATTTCTCATTAGTATTGACTGATGTTCCATTGTACGTGCCACAGTTTATTTATCCATTCATCTATGGAAGGACATCTTGGTTTCCAAACTTTGGCAGTGGTGAATATAATTGTTGTAAAAATCTGTGTTCAGGGGCTTCAGGGGTAAGAAGGTGGATTAGAAGGTGCCTCCATGTGACTCTGAATGAGAAAAGTCAGTGTAGCAAAGGATACACTCTGTCCAAAGAGAAAAATAGAGGGAGATCAATGAGTATGTCAAAGAGGTGATAACACAGCTGAAAATCACAGAGGCAGAGAACAGCTACACAGCGAAAAGGAGGAAGCAGTTGGTGGCCCCAGCCTCAGCTCTGCAGTGGGGGAGGGAAGCCGAAGATGCAACCATGAGCGAAGCCAGTTGGCCCTGTTGGAAAGGAGGCTGCAAATCCTAAGCATAGAACAATCCCACAATACTCACAAGCTTTAAATCAATTTGGGAAGTTTGGGGGGACAACACCTCCTGTATGACAGGCCACCATTGGAAGAGTCCATTTTGTCACTGTCCAGAACTTGGAAGGCTATGTCTTGGTGTCATCTTCAGAGGGGGCCCCTTGTATGAGACTGTAACTACAGTGATGGACTGAAACAAGAAGCAATCATAAATTTTGGACACCTGCCACAGTGTCTGGGTGGAAGGACACATAAGGAGATCATGGAGAGGGGAGTGGTTGGTCCCAGACACATTGAGACATTCAATCAACAGGAGGCTTGGGCTGTGAAGGGTACAGTGGTTGGTGGTGCTGCCCTCTGTGGAAAACTGCAGACAATCAAGGAGACTGATAGCCCCAGCCTGACGTCAATGAGCTGTTCAGCCTCTGGAGCTGTCTCTTCAATGAGTGGTTTGTTGCCAACTCAGATCTACCAGATCACTTGATTTCAGTAGCCTCCTCTGTTCCACAGTGCTCATTGCTTAGCAGGACAGATCTTCCCCACCACAGACCTCAGTGCTCTGTTTGTTTCTCTTATGCTCCAATGCACTCAGGGGACATTTCTTGGCTTGGATTTCTTGGAGCTACTCCGGGGTGTACAGGTTGGAGAATCTCTGAAGCCAGTGAGAACCTACCTGCCCCACAGGCTACAGAGTTAAGTGCAGCCATCAGTGACTCTTGGTACTCAAAGAAAGAAAGCTCCTAAAGTGAATGCAGCCCTGATGGGTAACTGAGTTTGGACCAGTCTGAGCTCTGCACCAGCCTAAATGGTGGGAAAGATAAGAAGCTCCAACTTCAACTGACTACCCCCTCCACTTGGCATACTCCAATATTAGGTGACCCAGAAAGAACGCATTCAAACACTTTGTCATTTTTTTCTTTTCTTTTGTAGTACTATGGTGATGAACCTATGACTTCACATATACTTTGAAAGTGCTCTATCACTGAGCTACACCTCTAGCTGTCGTCCTTTTTTTTTTTTTTAATCTCAAGACAGGGTCTGTCTAAGTTACATGGGCTACCTCTGGCCTCAAACTTGTGGTTCTCCTGCCTCTGCCTCCAGCTCAATGGGATTACAGGTGTGTGCCATGATACCTGGCAAGTTTTCCCATGTTTTTCATTCACTATATGTTTGGTGCTATTTTTACTTTATTATATTTCTATGTTTTTAATTTTTTGTTCCTTTTACATCCATCTACTTTTTCTTTACTGTGCAATCAAATTTTTAACTCTTCCTCTTTAAATTTCCTTTTTTCTAACATTCTCCTCCTTTCTTCTTCTTTTTTCCTTTCTTTTACTTAAACTTGCTTCTTCTTCCATCTTCCCATTTCTGTCTCTTCTTCTTTATTCCATTTATTTATGGTTTTTAATTTTACCTTAATTAATTTTTAACATTTATATTTTACTCTCAATAAATTTTGCAGTTTTCTTTTCTGTGGGCACTGCTGGTATCAATTTTGATTGTAATTCTATACTTGGTTTGGATTGGTGTGGTTGCTAATGTAGTGATTTGTTTTCTCTTCTCTGAGAGGTACCATGGGTTGATCCCTGAAGAGAAAGCTGCTCATTAACAAGACCCCTAAATAAAACTGGAAGAGATGTTCATAACAACAGATATACAAATCACAACACAGACACAAGAAACATGAAGAAAGCAAGTCAACATGACTCCTCCAAAAAATCATAACTCCTCAATAACTTAATCCAAACACACTGAAATGGTTAAGATTTTGGACAAAGAATTCAAAATTCTAGCTATAGAAATAATCAATGCCCTCAAAGAGAATACCAATAAGCAAATGAATGAAGTAAATTTAATTCAGGACCTGGATAAGCATATCAATAACATGGGTGAGAAAATTATCAACATGAAGGATAAACCAACAAGAAACTTGAGATTAAAAAAAAAAACACCAAAATTCAAATATTGGAAGCAAAAAAACTCAATAAATCAAATAAAAACACTGGAAAAGCACCACTAAAAATTAGAATATCCAGGATTGAAGGTTGAGGAAATATATTCAGACATCAATAAATAAAAAATTTTAAAAAATGAGCATGACCACAGCTTTTAGAAACTCCAGGAACTGGAGTTTCTAAACTCCAGTTTCTAAACTCCAGAAACTCCAGGAACTCCATGAACAAGAGAGCAAACCTACAAATCCATGGGATAGAAAAAGGAGCTGAGGTAGGAAATAAGGGCACAGAAGACCTAGCCAATGAATTAACAGCAGAAAATTCCCCAAATCTATGGAAATAAGTGGTCACCCAAGTACAAGAAGTAGTTAGGACCTCAAATAGACATGGCCAGATCTGTAATCTGGAAACAATATTAAAACAACAATAAAAACTATAAGATCTCACAGAATGGAGGAAAATCTTTGCCAACTATACATTTAACAACTATACATCTGACATTCTATATGTCTAGAATATACAAAGAACTAAAATTCTTAAACACCAAAAATTAATCTGATTAATAAGTGAGCAAATGAATTGAACAGACAGTTCTCAAAAGAAGTTCAGATGGCCAAAAAATATATGAAAAATATTCAATATCCTTATCCATCAGGGAAATGCAGATAAAAACAGCCTTAAGAGTCTGTCATACTCGTCAGAATGGTGAACATCAACAAAACAAATAGCAACAAATGCTGGTGAGGATGTGGAGAAAAAGGAACCTTTAACAGTGTTATAGGGAATATAAGTTAGTCAGCCATTACGGAAATTAAAAAAAAGATCTAAGTGTTTGTGGTTGTAAGAAACAGACCTCACTGGCAAGGACACATAGACAGAAAGGATGGAAGAAGAGATAACAATTGGAATCCAAAAACAAGCAGGAATAGCAACACTCATATCTGACAAAGTAGACTTCATTTAAAATTTAGAAGAGCTAAAGAAGATGACCGCATATTAATAATGGGAAAATTCATCAGTAATATATGATAATTATATATGTGCTGAACATTGGTGTGCCTAATTTCATAAAACAAACTTGATTGAACAAAAAAATGGCAGGTTGGTCTAGATGTAACAATAATGTGTGATTTTAATACCCTACTCTCATCAGTAGATAGATCATCCAGACAAAAATAAATCAGTAAAAACACTTCTGAATTAAAATGTAGCACAAATCAAATGAACTTAAGAGATATGTACAGAATATTCTACCAGCTTCAGAATATGCATTATTCTCAACAGCCATGGAACTTTTTCTAAAATAGGTCACACTTTAGTCCATAAGGCAAGACTTAATGAATATAAGATAATGGAGATAATTTCTTGTACCTCATCATATCATGATGAAATAAAACTAAAAATCAATAGTATGAGAAACTGAGGCAGCATAGAAAGACAGAGATACCTGAGGGATATTGAAAAGGTAAAGCGCTTTCACCCGAGGATCTGGTTTGAATCTTACCAGCTGAGAACAGAACGTTCACACAACTACCAAGAAGACTACTGTGAGGACTGCCTGCATAGAGACATTATTTTGAGAGATATTTTAAATAATGAAAATATTAAAATAGCAGTAAGCCATGCTTGGGGTCAAAATGAAGGTAACCCTTAAGTTTTACTTTCCTCTGTAATTCTGTGCTTCTCGGAGGCATGCCCGGACAACTCCCTTGTGACACTTTTCTTAAACTTATACAATGCATAATATTATTTTACTAAAGAAAACTTCCTCCAATGGAAAAACCTAAATGATGAAGCTTCTTTTGATCTTAACGGCACCTTCCCAGCCTATGAGAGGGGGTTTTCTAGACTCACATCACACCTGGATACCAGCTGGGTGCCCAGGACTGACATCACATGGTGCATGCCCTACATTAAAAATAAAACTGGAGGGAACTTGGGTGCTGCTCCCTCTTTTTTAGCTTCCTCCACTTTGTTCTCTGAGTAAGTCTTCACCTGAGTTTTGGATGCCTATCTCCCTCTCCCCTCACCTCTCTCTCTCTCTCTCTCTCTCTCTCTCTCTCTCTCACTCGCTTGCTTGCTCACTCGCTCGCTCATATGTATTCTAAAGTTTGTACTTAATAAACTCTTTGACTTTGTTTCATTCTCTCTGACTTGTCCTGAAATTCTTTACTGCAATGAAGCAAAGGACCCAGATTAACCTGAGTGGAGGACCTAACTAGGCGAACTCCTCAGGCTAAGTAGACACACTGACCTGTACCTCCCTGCTGTGGCACTGGTGACAAAACTACAGGAACTATACAAATATATGGAGATTGAAAATTACAGTCATGAGTGATCAGTGGGTCATTGAGGAACTGACTGAGGAAATAAAAATTCCTAGATTCAAATTAATATGCAAACACAACCCATCAGAAACTTTGATATACAGCAAATGTAGTACTAAGATGGAAGTTTATAACAAAAGTCTTGGAGGCTTAAAACAACACACAGTTATTACCTCTCAGTTAACATGGGTCAAGACCCTGAGCACAGCTTAGCTGGGTCCTCTGCTCAGGGTCTTTCAAGGATGTATTCATGGAGCTCACTGGACTGTAGTTTCATCTGAAGTTTCTGGTTATCTTCCATGGTTATGTTGCAGAATTATTTTCCTCTAAAATGTAGAACTCATGACAGTGTACATGTCTGAGCACAGCAGTACAAATTCTGAAGTTCTTTCAGGATTTTAAAACATTCTCACATGATTAGGTCAGATTCATCCAGAATAATATCTTTTCAGATACATTCAAAGTCAACTGATCAATGAGTTACTCACAGGAGGGCCACTCATCCTACCCAAAGGTCCTAAACACTCTCTAGGGGAGAGAGTCACAAAAGTGGGGGGTTACTGAGTGTTTCTAAGAATTCTTCCTATCATAGTGGCTAAAGAAAATCTGTTTTACACCCTTCCTCTCAGCATATGTCCCTCAAAGAGCATTTCATGTTAGAGAATTCCCCAGAGAGTGCCAGATTTTTCTCCACCATCCTATTACAGCAACCTTCTCTGGACACTGAAGAAATATGAGAGATTCAACTTCTCTGTTGGCTTGTACACATCTGGCCATTGTCTTACCCTGAGCCCTGCAGAAGATCCTCTTGGCTCCTAAGCAGAAAGAATGTCACAGACAGAGATAGAAAAGCGAGGCATAGACAAGTGAGACCAAGAAAGAGGCCCTGTGAAGTACAGAGCAGGTATATCCCTTAAGCAGAGCCCTTTAAGGGTTCTGAGTGAGGAAGTGGTTCCGACTGAGGAAGTAGTGACACCCCAACACTTGCTCATTAGCTTGATTACTCGGAGGCCTTGGGGCAGACACAGCTCACAGCAAATAATAAAATGACAGTAGTAGGATGAGGGTGTTGGGTGCTCATTGACATCACTTTGTACTTCTTTACCTTCTTGTGGGGCTCTCTGGCAATACCTCGTCTCTCATGCCAATAGGCCCAGTCCACAGAAGAGACACTGACTCAACCACACTACCTCTAACAGTGAATTTTACATTATTAAGGCTCTAAGAGTGTGTCTCAGAAATCACCAAAGATTTTGTAACATCATTGAGTGATGAATTCTATTTTTATTGAGTGAAGCATGTAAACAGGGGTGCATATTCCTTAATAACCTTAATTTCCCAATATTTAAATCTGTGATCCTTTTGTTCTAGAGTAGTTATAGAGCTCAGAAATTTTGCTCCTAATAATTTATGAATCCAAAAGAGCAGTAGTTTTGGGGCATATTTTGCACATCTCTGTGTCTCCCTGGTTCCCTCATTTCCCCAGATCAACACACTGAATTGGTGTAAAAAAGACCAGAATTTTTCTTAGTTTCATAATGATGCCTGCCATTTTGGTATAGTGTGGTCTTTTTAGTGCTTTATTCATGGCTGGCCATGATTTGGACTTGCTGCAGTCACCTGCATGAACAAATTAGTTTGGAGGAACAGCTTGTTATTTACCATAACACCTTTGTTCACTCAGTGCACTGGGCACCATCATTCACATATAGGATTGATACACCCTAAGACCCAGGAACAGCCATCAGTATCTTGGCCAAGAGGTCTCACTGAATGTGATCTAGCCTGCTTTCAGGAATGCCTGAAAAGCCCACCAGATTGATCTGGAGATCTAATTCAGAGATGAAAGAGTGAACACTCATAACGTTGTCATTGTGTGAGTAGGAAAAGAATTACCTGATGGAGTTCAAGCGACTCACCTATGGCATTCTGATTGATATTATAGGTTGTGGTATTTCTGCCATTGAATCCTCCTATAGCAGAAACAACATCTCCTGCTCCATTTTAAGGTTTGATGCCACAAGCAGATCAAGAGAGAAATGTTCCAGAATCCCACTTGAGATAGTATCAGCATCCAACTGATTTGTGTGTGTGTGTGTGTGTGTGTGTGTGCACAAGTGCATGTGTTAGTAAAGTCAAAATTATGTTTCCTGTTTTCCCAGGAGATTCAAAACTCATTCCACTGGCTCTTTGTCATCAGAATATCAGAAATTGAGTAAATTAATCATGTATTTAGGAGAGAGTTGAGCTAAGATGGTGGACAGATAACACCTATCATGAGATGCAGAGAGATAGGAGAGCCTAAATAATGGCTTAGAACTTATATTGATCAGTCAGACAGAGAAATAAGTTAAATAAGAGCTAGTGGTATATAAAAAAATCCACAAGTTTAGGTAAATATCACTAACAGTGGAATTTTTGAAAGAGGAGAAGGAATCAGGGTGGGAGGTCAGTGAGGGTACGCTACCAGAAACATGGAGACCAGCTCCAGTGGGAAAAGAAAATCGTCACACAGAAATGGGACACCAGAAAACCCATCAGCAATTCCTCCAGCACCAGGTGGATTGCACAGAGGGTGAAGAGACTCCAGAATTTGACGAGATCGAATACCAAAAGTGGAGAACTACAGAAACTGCCGCAGATGAACTCTGTCCCCTGTGTCACAGAGCCCAGAGATCATACAGCCCAGGGGAAAATTTCATGCAGGCATCTGGAGCTCAGATCCCCTGAGGAGTGCAGCTCTGGCAGCCTGCCAACATTCTGCCATAAGACACAGGTAGCACTTCCCACAGAGAACAACTGGTGAGTGATTCTTGAACACCAGGTGTGGTCCCAGCTGCGCAGCTGCCATCCTCCTGCCCCAGAGGTCCTGGCCACATGGCTTGAGATAGGAGAGCAGTGGCACAAATCCTACATGGGAGCATAGGCCACAGACCCTCTGGGGGTTGCACATTATCATCCTGCCCACTGCAGTGTGGGAGCAGCAAGTGAGAGCAGCGGAGCTTGAGACAATAGGATAGGACAGATGGCACCCAGACTCCATGCAAGTGGTCAGAAAAGCTGCCATCCCACCCTCCACGGAGGTCCTAGCCAAGCAGTTTGCCACAGCAAAGTGGGGTGGAGCAAGACCCACAAGGAAACGCGGGCCGCAAATTCACTGGGGGTTGCATGATATCATCCCAACCAGTGCAGAGGGGGATTGGTGAGTGAGCAAGGCAGGGCTCGAGACCCACAAAAGGACAGGAGGCACCTTTTGTAGCAGGTGCACCAGTGTAGCCACCATTTCCCCACTGCGGAGGTCCTACCCATGCCGTTCACAACAAGACAGTGGGGTTGCATGAGTCCCACATGGGAGCACAGGCCCCAGATTCACTGGGGGCTGTACAGTATCATCCTGCCTACTGCAGCAGGGGATCCACGAGTGAGTGCAACAGGGCTTGGGTCATGGAAGAATGTGGTGAGCCAGGCATAGGGACCTGGCTCGCCATCATCCACTGTTGCCATTTGGGCTGTGCTCTCTGAGCTGAGATCTCAGGTTGTGAGATCTGTAGGGGAACCAAGGGTCTTGGCAGGGTGGCAGGGCACATGTGGCCTCTCTGCTGGCCTGGCACAGGCAGAGTAACCCACAGGGTGGATAGTGGAGAGCATCCTGAAACCTAAGCTAACCCAGAAGACCCGTGTAGGCTTTCCACCATAATTCCCTGCTGGAGGATGCTGTGCAGAAACCACTTTCCCCAGACCTGCCAGTGTTCAATGTGAGAGTGGGGCAGAGTGGTGAGAGCAAAGCTCCAGAGTCTCATCATCACCCAACCTCAAAAAAAAAAAATCAGAGGGAGATTCTTCACATTCAGAGGAGGAGAAACCCAACTCCTAGAACAAACAATGGACAAGCCTCAACAAAAGAAATGCACGAAACATGAAAGGACAGGATGGATGCACAGATCGTGGAGACCAAAGCCCCTCAACAGACAACATCAAACAATCCCAATTCCTAGAGATATCAGAATCAGGATTCAGAATTTTAAGTATTTATATACTAAGAGATATCAAAGCTAACACCACCAGCATCTTCGAAATCCTGAAGAAGAAGCTATCTCATCTGGAGTCTGTACTCTCTTCACAGCTAGAAATGGTCAGAAAAAAAAAAACAAGCTGCAATCCTTGAGATGCAAGACAAGCTGAATGAATTAAACACTGCAACAGAATCTTCAACATCGAGTCTGGATGAGGGTGAACAGCAAATATCAGACACAGAGGAAGGATTACAAGATTTTAACTACATGCAAGCTAAGATAGAAACAATGATGAAGCAATACCAGCTAGCTCTCCAACAGGTTTCAGACAAAAAGAAAAAGGGAAATTTAAGAATTCAGGGAGTCCCTGAAGGAGCAGAAAGGAATACAAAAGGATTAGGAAATTTATTTCATGACATTCTGAATGAAAAATTTCCAGAGCCAATGCAAGAGCTGGATACATAACTGAGTCACTCAGAACCCCACCCAGAGTAGACCAAAACAAATCCTCCCCACAACACATTATTGTACAAATGTTTACATTGGATATCAGAGAAGCAGTTTTGAAAGCAGCTAAGGAGAAACCCCAACTAACATTTAAAGGCAAACCCATTAAAATAATTGTGGAATTCTCCACATCAACATTGAAAGCTAGAAAGGCCTGAACACATATAATTCATGCTCTGAAAAAGAACAACTTCCAACTGAGAATATAATACCCACAAAATTATTTTTAAATAGATGAGGAGTATAAGACATCCCATGATACTGACACATTCAAACAATTTGTAACCACCAAACCAGCATTACAGAGGATCCTCAATCAAATACCACTTATAGGGGAGATAAGACTACCCTATATAGAAGATCAAAGATATGAACAATTAATATGAGAGGAAATCAAGAAAGAAATAAGATAAACATGAATCAAAACCCAGTAATAAGTACTGACTGGATATATGACAATAGACACTTGATTACTCTTAATGTAAATGGTCTTAAATCACCAATTAAGAGACATAGACTGGGTAATTGGATGAAAAAACATAAACCCTTGATATGTGCCTTCCAAGACACTCACCTAACCCATAAACACTGTAACAGATTGAGAATTAAGGGTTGGAAAACAATATATCAAGCAAGTGGGGGGAGCAGGATTCACAACACTAATATCAGATAGATTAACCTTCAGTGCAAATTAGAAGACACAAAGAACACTACATATCACTACAAGGAACAATCAGCCAGGAAACAAAAATGTTGCTTAATGTATATTCTCCAAATATAGGGGCACCTAGCTTCATAAAACAAACTTTATGGGAAAAAAGGATTACATTAGTCTAGATGCAATAATTATGGGAGACTTCAATACACCATTTTCACCAAGAGACAGGTAACCAAAACAAAAAATCAACAGAGACATGATGAGATTAAACTGCATCTTAGACTAACTGGAACTCACAGATATCTACAGAATATTCCATCTATCTGATGAGGAATACTCATTCTTCTCAGCACCACATGGAAACTTTCTCTAGGATAAATCACATTTTAGGTCACAAAATAGCCTCAATAAATACAAAAATGTAGAAGTTATCCCCTCTACGTTATCAGACCACAATGGAATAAAATTGGAACTCAAAAACAAGAAAGACACCAGAAATTTTACAACCTCATGGAGACTACATAATACACTGCTGAATGATCATGGGTTATTAAAGAAATTAAAGTGGAAATTAAAAAATTCCTGTAATGAAAGGATGAAAACACATCCTACCAAAACATATGGGATATAGCAAAGGCAGTTCTAAAAGGGAAGTTCATAGCATTGAGTGCTTTCATCAATAAGGTAGGGATGAGCCAAATAAATGATCTAATGACACATCTCAAGACACTAGAAAGCCAACAACAAATAAATCCCCTAAGGAGCACTCAGACAGAAATTATCAAAAGATCAAGGCAGAGATATCTTAATTAGAATCTATAAAGATAATTCAATGAATTAATGAGACTAAGAGCTGGTTCTTTGAAAAGATTAATAACATAGATGCTCCCCTGGCCAATCTCATCAAAAAGAAAAAAGAAAAGGCCAAAATTGTGAAAATTAGAAATGAAGAAGGGATCATAACCAAGGAATCCAACAAAATACAGAAAATCATTAGGCAATACTTTGAGAAATTGTATCCCCCAAAATACAAAAGTACAGAAGAAATGGCTAAATATGTTCACATACATGATTAACCAAAATTAATCCCAGAGGACATAAGTGACCTAAACAAACTCATTTCATATGCTGAAATAGAAAAGGTAATAAAAAGTCTCACAACAAAGAAGAGCCCAGGCCCTGATGGGTTCATAGCAGAATTCTACCAAACTTTCAAAGAAGAATTAATACCAGTTTTCCTCAAGTTATTTCAAAAAGAAGAAAAGGAGGGAGCACTCCCAAATTCTTTCTACAAAGCTACCATCACCCTGATACCTAAGCCAGACAAGGATACATCTAAGATAGAGAATTAAAGACCAATTTCCCTAATGAACATAGATGCAAAAATTCTCAACAAAATCCTGGCAAACAGAATGCAGCAACATATTAAGAAAACAGTTCCCCATGACCAAGTGGGATTTATTCCACAGATGGAAGGCTGATTAATGTAAATCAATATATCAAGATGCTTGCAAACAAAAATCACACCATCATCTCAATTGATGTGGAAAAGGCCTTTGGCAAAGTGCAACACTTTTTCATGGTAAAAAACCTGAAGAAGATAGGCATAACAGGCAAATACCTTAACACCCTAAAGGCCATCTATGACAGACCTACAGCCAACATCATATCAAATGGAGAAAAGTTGAAACCATTTCCTCTAAGATCTGGAAAAAGACAAGGATGTCCACTCTCTCTTGTCATATTTAACATTGTGATTGAAGTCCTAGCCAGGGAAATAAGACTAGAGAAAGAAATCAAAGAAATACAGATAGGCAAAGAAGAGGTCAAATTATCCTTATTTGTAGATGACATGATGTTTTACCTAAAGGACCCCAAAGTCTCCTCTAGAAAACTTTTAGACCTAATTAACTCCTTAGCAAAGTGGCAGGATACAAAATTAACACTCAAAAATCAGTAGCCTTCCTTTACAACAACATCAGCAGGTGGAGAAGAAAATTACAGGTGCAATCCCTTTCATGATGACCCACCAGAAACTTAAATACCTTGGAATCAATCTAACCAAAGATCCTGCAGATCTCTCCAAGGAAAATTTCAAAATTTTAAAGAAAGAAATCACTAAAAGGTGGAAGGACCTCCCCTGCTCATGGATTGGTAGAATCAATACTGTAAAAATGACTATCCTACCAAGAGCAATCTATAGATTTAATGTAATCCCCATTAAAATTCCAATGACAGACTTTACAGAAATAGAAAAAAAAGATCTAAAAACTTATATGGAAACACAGAAGACCATGTATAGCCAAAACACTCTTAACTGTAAAACTAGTGCAGGTGGGATCACAATTCCTGACTTTAGTCTATTCTACAGGGCTGTAGTGGCAAAAACAGCTTAGTACTGGCACAAAAATAGGCCTGAAGACCAATGGAACAGAATAAAGTGCCCAGAGATACATCAACACATGTATAGCCACCTGATTTTTGACAAAGAAGCAAAGCAGGTAGTTAGAGAAAGGATAGTTTTTTCAATAAATGGTGCTGAGAAACTTGGATATCTGTTGGCATAAAAGTGAAAAAAGACCTGCATCTTTCAATATACATGAGAGTTAATGCAAAATGGATAAAAGACCTCAACATAAAGCCAGAAACATTAAAATTACTAGAAGAAAAGATAGGCAATATGCTCCAACATACCGACATAGGAAAGCATTTCCTTAAGAAGATTCCAATTGCTCAGGAAATCACAACAAGAATAGACAAATGAGACTACATGAAATGAAAATGCTTCTGTGCAGCAGAGGAAACAATCAACAGAGTCAAGGAAGTCCCCACTGAATGGGAGAAAATCTTCATAACCTACACATTGGACAGAGGAATAATTTCCAGAATTTATAAAGAACTCAAGAAAGCAATTCCCAAGAAAACAAATAACCCAATACACAAGTGGGCAAAGGAATTGAACAGAGAGTTCTCAAATAAAGAAGCTCATAAGGCCATGATACACCCAAAAAATGCTCAAAATCTCTAGCCATTAGGGAAATGCAAATTAAAACAACTCTGAGATTCCACCTTACTCCAGTAAGAATGGCCAAGATCAATAAAACAAATAACAACAAATGCTGGCAAGGTTGTGGAGAAAGGGGAACTCTTTTACACTGCTTGTGGAGTTGTAAATTGGTTCAATCACTATGGAAATCAATATGGAGATACCTCAGAAAATTAAAAATAGATCTACTATATGAGCCTATTATACCACTATTGGGAATATACCCAAAGGGAGATGAGGCAGCATACCACAGAGACACCTGCATCTCCATATTCAATGCAGCACTTTTCACAATAGCAAGGATATGGAATCAACTAAAGTGCCCATAAACAGAAGAATGGATAAAAGCATTATGATACATATGCACAGTGGAATACTACTCAGCAATTTAAAAAAATGAAATGATGTCATTTGCAGCAAAATGGATGGAATTAGAGAACATCATCTTAAATGAATGAACACAAGCCCCAAAACATTGTATGTTCTCACTCATTTGAGGGAGGTGAACTAAACTTAAAAGAAGAAAAAAATCCTATACATAAATTGAAACAGAAAGCTCAATTAAACTTAGCACAGAAGGGACAATTTTTTATTAGAAATTTTTAATGTACAACTTAATGTATTTCATTCTGACATGTACTTCATTGTGAAATTTCCATATATGTGTTTCATTGTACATTGCACAGATAACTTCCCCCTTACCCTCTTGTGCCCAACTTCCCCTCTCTCCCACACACACCCCCACCACCAATGGCCTCCCTTCTATTTGCATGTCTTTTTGTGGGAATATTTTTCTATACCTGTGCATCCCAATTATGATATAAATCCAAACTTTTTTCTATGGTGATCTATTTCTTTACAATGTCAGCAGTATTACATGAATAATCTGGCCCATTTGCATTATTGCCATCCTTTGGTATTGTTGGTTTTATTATAATTATTTCCTAAACTATTAAAGTTGGGCTGTTTACTTTGAAGTTGACCTCTCTAAGGAGTGGAGAGAAGGAGGGAGGGATCTAGCAAAGGAAGCAATGATGGGAGATGATGGGAGGGGTAGGAGAGCCTATGAGGGGGGAGGATGGAGGAGAGGTCAACCTCAATGTAAACAGCACGACTTTATTAGTACAGTGGAAAAAAAGGGGGAAAGACAGAAAAAAAAACCACAAGAATAGCTATAATAATAATAATAATAATAATAATAATAATAGCGATAATACCAAAGGATGGCAATAATGTAAATGGACTACATCATTCATGTGATACTGCTGAGAATGTAAAAAGATAGATCACGATAGAAACAAGTTTGGCCTTAAATCAAAATCAGGATGTACGTATATAGATAAATATTCCCACAAAAAGACACACAAGTAGAAAGGAGATCATTGGTGGGGGAATGGGGATAAGGGAGGAGGGTCATGAGAGGGTAAGAGCAAGTTATGTGAGCAATGTACAATGAAATACACGTCATAATGAAATTAAGTTGT
Source organism: Pedetes capensis (assembly GCA_007922755.1). Lineage (NCBI taxonomy): Eukaryota > Metazoa > Chordata > Mammalia > Rodentia > Pedetidae > Pedetes > Pedetes capensis. The sequence continues at coordinate 29,517 of VMDO01007096.1, read as the reverse complement.
ACATTAAAAATTACAAATAAAAAAAATCATGTATTTAGTGGGTCAACAGCACTTGAACATTTTTCATTCATCCTTGGGATTTTACACAGGGCATTAAATTGGCACAGAAGCTTTGACAATAAATTGCAAAAAGACGTTAGTGAAATCAGTGCTCCTTATAGGCATTACGGGCCGGGATTTAGCTCAGTGGGTAGAGCGCTGCGCTGCAGTCTCTGAGGTCCCGAGTTCAATTCCCAGCACCACAAAAATGGGAGAAGGACGTGGCAACCCACTCCTAAGGCAATCCCAAAACAGTCAGCCATTGAAAACCCTATGAGGGTCGCTATGAGTCGGATACCGACTCGATGGCACCTAACAACAACAACAATAGGCTTTATATTTCTGCATCCTTTTCTGTTTGACATTTTTTTTAAACTCACCTTTGGGGTTATAACATTTTTCCTTCAGGAAATTTAGAGCATGGGTTTCCTCTCTTTTCCCTTTGGTTTCTTTCTCACATAAAAAGTACGGTGGAATCTCACAGTCAGTCCTTGTGTGCACACAAGCCATGGAGTGTAACTCCATGTGGGTCAGATTCAACTCATTCTGCCCCATCCTCCTTTGTTTTCCTCCTCCCACCCCAGTTCTTTCTACTGTGCAGGATTATATCTTCACCAAATTTGTATCCAGTGCTAGGTATGTTGTTGTTGTTAGGTGCTGTCAAGTCATGTCCGATTCATAGCAACCCACACAGGATTTTCAATGGCTGATGGTTTTGGGATTGCCTTGGGAGTGGTTTGCCATATCCTTCTCCCATTTTTGTGGTGCTGGGAATCAAACCGGGGACCTCAGAGGCTGCAGAGCAGCGCTCTACCAACTGAGCTAAATCCCAGCCCAGTGCTATGTATGGGATTGTGTAATACATGATATTTAGTGAATATTCTTTAAATATATTTGCTTTTTTATTAAAGAGATAAATTATATAAAATTTGCTGTTGTTGTTGCTAAGTGCTATCTACTTAGGTCTGACTCATAGCGACTATTTACAACAGAACTAAACACCATCTGACACTGTAACATGTCCAGCACTATGTCAGTGATTGTGGGCTACTCGCTGGGTTTTTGATGGCTGATTAACTCGGGGGTGGGCTGCCAGGTCCTTCTCCCATTTTTGCAGTGCTGGGGATTGAATCTAGGACCTCAGAGTGCTCAGAGCAAGTGCTCTCCCAACTAAGATAAACCCTAGGCTATGTGTAAAATTAGAAGCACTAAATTCATGTGTTACCTACTTCCCTTTCAGATACATTAGGATACATTAGGAGGAAATAGTCTAAGTATAGATGTCAAGAAATATAGCAATGTGGTAAAGAGTGGGTGCTTTCTAGTCAATCAGCCCTGAGTTTTCATCCTGGAAATCCCATACCTCTCTTTTGTTGTCTACAAAACTGGTACAGTCTGCAAATTTTCTCTGCACTTCATATTTCTCTTGAGTAAAAGATTGGGAAAATATCACCTATCTCACAGACCTCTGATAATTAATGTAGGTAGAGCAACTAGGACTCTGTCATATATTGGGTCTCAAAGGTTTTAAAGTATATATGTACATGAATATATGTGCATTTAGATGTATTTACATGTATCTAAATTCATCCTCAGCCTGCAGCCATACCACTGTGGTATCTGATCCCATCAGATATTAGAAGCTAAGCTAAGCAAGGTTGGGCCTGGTTAGTACTTAGATGAGAGATTGCCTGGAAATATCAGGTACTGTAGGCTTGAGAGACGGACCTGACAACCCACTCCTAAAAAAATCAGCCATTGACAGCCCTGTGAATAGCAGAGAAACACTAACAAAAGTGTTTTGCCTATTATACATAGGGTCATTATGAGTTGGACACTGACTTGCTGCCACTTAACAACAACAATGGCAACAACAACAATTCATCATCTTACACGTATCTGTCAGTTTGCGGTACTGTGGGGGCTTACACGTTGCTGTCATGCTGAAAGCTGTGCTACCTATATAACAGATACCAGCAGGGTCACCCATGGACAGGTTTCAACTAAGCTTCCTGACTAAGAAAGACTAAGGGAATAGGACATGGCAGCCTGCTTCTAAAATAGTTAGCTATTGAAAACCCTATGAATAGCAGAGAAACACTGCCAGAGATAGTGCTGGAAAATGAGCCAACCAGGTTGGAAGCCACTCAAAAGATAACTGGGAAAGAGTTATCTCCTCAAAGTAGAGTCTACCTTAATGACAAAAATGGAGTAAAGCCCTAGGAACCTTCATTTGCTGATGTAGCATGGCTTAAAATGAGGAGGAAAAGCTATAAACTTCCATTAATAATGGGAATGTGGAATGTACATAATATGAATCTAGGAAAGTTAGAAAGCATCAAAAGGGAAATGGAGCACATGAACATCAACACTCTAGGCATCAGTGAGCTAAACGGGGTTGGAATGGGCCATTTTGAGTCAAATAATCATATGGTCTATGATGCTGGGAATGAGAGATTAAAGAGAAATGAAGTCTGCTGAGGGCCCTGTATTAACTTTCAAAATAGCACCTTTTTGCTATAAAACCTGTCTTCACATGACAGAGAAAGGAAGGACAATCTCAGCCTCTAGAACTGTGATAAATAAATGCGTGTTGTTTAAGTGACCCAGTCTATAGCATTTTTGTTAAAACCATCCAAACAAACTAAGGAAAGTGTTGTCTACCAGCTGTTATCATTATAAAGTTGTATTTCCAACTTTGTTACTATAAAGTAATCAGTAGATGATTCTCTTTTTTTCTATTTCATAAACAGATTTTATTCATGCTCATGGAGACAAACACAATAGTATGTTTCCACAGGTTTGATAGTCATATAAAGAGTTACTTTTTTATTAACATTAAGTCTGAGTTATAAAATGCTTATAAGTGACTTAATGGACAAAGAGTCAATATATGCCATCCATGACTGTTTTTGAAATTAAATTCTAAAACCTCATTAAAAAAAACTTACTGTCTTTCTAATACTACATTGATTGAAACATTTTATGATTTCCAAAATATACAACCTAAAAATCTCATTTGTTTGTCAAAAATCTTACAATTTCACTGAGTGTGAAATAATTTCAAAGATACTAAAAGCCAGAAATTATAACCATAGTCTGCTAATTTCTCATTTCATTTACTCATACATTTTTAATATCAGGAAATGAAAACTAATTTCACCTTATTAGAATCACAAATAGTTGATGACTAGAAGTCCATATTCACTAACCTTCAACACAAATTTATTTATTTATTTATTTATTTATTTTTATTGGAAATTTTTAATGTACACCTTAATGTGATTCATTCTGACATGCTTTTCATTGTGACATTTCCATATCTGCATTTTGATGTACGTTATTCATATAGGTTCCCCCTTACCCTCCCATATACTTCCCCCTCTCCCACCCTCCCCATCTAAGTCTTCTCTATCTTTTACTTGGTAATATTTTTCTATATGTCCTTGGGTTCCAGTTCTGTTTAAGATAGAAACTTCCTGTAGTGGTCTTTGTTTTTATCTTGTTAGAACAATTGCATGCATTTTCTAGACCATTTATATTGACACCATTCTTATCTTTTTTCCCCCTTTTATTTTGATCCAATCTTTGAATAGGATTTTTCCTTCTTATAATTTTGATTCAGCTCCCACATATGAGTGAGAGCATGTGGTGTTTCTCTTTCTGCGCTAGTAGATGATTCTTTAAGAGCATGTGAGTATTATATCCCCAAACAGGATTTCATTGAATAATTTTAACATCTGCTTAATTTGCCATTGTGTTCTCTGTTTTCAGGCTACATTTATTAAATATCTGTTATATCATTAAGGTTAAAACTGAATGACAGTGACTCTACTATCAAGCCATGCATGGCATACATTTCCTGGAAAGACAAAAGTGAAGTAAATTCTTAAATTTATTCTAATTATGTGTCAATATTTTCCTTGAGACAATGAGCCTAGAGCTTGTGATAGTTTGATATGGCATGACATGACATGACATTTATGTATCCTTAAGGAGCTGGGATACTAAGTGTATATACTATTTTATTCAGAGACCCATGAAACTTGTTAAAAACCATAAGCTTCTATTTCCTTATTAGTTGGCCCAAGTTAATAAGTTGAATAGAGATATTTCAAGACCAAGCTCTGATACAAACCATTAAACATTTCTAGAAAGCAGTTGATGTGAGGCTATTACTTTTATATAACAATGTTTTTTTTTTACTTGCTGGAACCACCCAAATGTTCATAGAGGTCAAAGAGAGGTGTTGAATTTTCGTACTCACAAAGCGCTTGGGCATTTTGCTTAATTCTCTGGTCTAGCCTAAAGCTTTCTTTCTACTTTCTTTCTGTCACACTTCCCTATTTTTCTCCATTACAGGAAGAAACTTCTCGCTTATGTGTGAGCAGTTCTAGTTAGTCTTTTGAAATAGTTTACACTGAATTCTGGCTCTTCCTTCTCTTAATCTGTTTAATGCTGAAGCAAGGGGTCAGGCTGTATTTTCAACTACATACTTCCCCTTGCCCAACGGTAATTTATCCACACCACATTATGAGCAAAACCAAAACAATTGCAAAACAATATGCAAAATATTGCAAAATAATATGTATGTATATTTTTCTTCACCTCCATTTTCTTCACCTTTATGAGTTATTTTCTTAAAGTATACAAAGTGGGGAGCAGATACACTGGAGGAGAAGTAGAAAAGATAAATGGAGGAAGGAAAAGGAGCCATTATTTATTAGCTTCTAGCTTTTGTTTTCCAAAACTCTGAAGAATGTTATTCCACTAAAAAGTTTCTGAAAAGGGCTTCAGAAAGATATATCTATAAAGAACAGTTCCTAGTGTGTGGGATAAGAGAGGGGACATGGAATAGGGAAGATACACATGACAATTAAGTGACAGATGTCCCCCTTTAAGAATATAAATAGATCCATTTGGTATTGAAGGAGAGATATTGGAGGGTAAATCATAAAAGCTGAGATGCAGATGGGGCCTGGGAAATGGGACCTAGCTACAAAATAGAAACTCAAATGATTGCTTTGAGTCTAAAGAGTAGGGCCTTCCTTTTTGTTTGTTTCTTTGTTTTTTTGTTTTTTTTTTTTTAGAAGAGATCTTTGTAACAACAAAGGCCAGAGAGAAAAAGAACAGCTCACAAAGCTACAGGAATAAGGAATATTTTATGGAGAATGTCCACAGAGACTTTCATGTAAAGTTAGATGGCCACCAAAATTAGTCCCAACTTTCTCATATTCCCACCTGCTTTTGGTATCTTCCCAAAGATGGAATGAAATGGAATGATTTTCCAGTTCTAAGCAGAACAGGATCTAGTAACAAGAAATGAAGTTGAGCTCCACCAATAAGAGCAGAATAGGAAGCCTACTACCTTCATTGGCTGGAGCTTAGCTTAGTTGGTATAGTGCTCCTCTGTGCTCTCTGAGACCTTGAGCTTCAATTCCCACCACTGTAAAATGGGAGAAGTACCTGGTAACCCACTCTCAAAACAATCCCCAAACAATTGGCCATCAAATACCCTATGAAGAATGGAGAAGCACTAACAATAGTGCCAGGCATGGCACAGTGTTGGAGAGTGTTTCATTCTGTTGTACATAGGGTAGCTATGAGTTGAGCTCTACTCAATGGTACCAAACAACAAGTACTTTCGTTCTCCATGGATTCTCTGACTTGATAACAACATGTGGACTAAATTGCCTTTGTGAGAACTCCAGAAACTAGTTAAATGGTTACAGCATCCCAGGTGAAGTGTAAATCCAGAAAGAGCTGCAGCAAAGTAGGTTGGAAAATTCATATCATTTTGCTGGTTCTTGTCTGAGGTTGTCTGGCATAATGCTGGGCATGGCACAGTGTTGAAGAGTGTTTCTTTCTGTTGTGCATAGGGTCGCTATGAGTTGAATTCAACTCAACAGCACCTAACAACACAAACAACAGTCTGACATTGTGATTGGGATAAAACACCCAACTTTAAACTCCCTCAAGAGGGCAAGATGACTGGACCATGAATCCACCATTGTGAATTTCTGTGTATGTGGTGGGGGCCAGGCATTCTGAGGGACTGGTTTCTATCTCCTTTGACTCAGAATGTTGACAGGAACTGGTGTAGTTTGGGGTGCTCTGAGAATAAAGCTGAGCACATCTGTGTCAGAACGAGAGTGATTGTAGTACTGCAGACAGACATCAGTGGTAAAAACATAATAAGCTCTAGAGAATAATCAGGCAAACTGCTTTAACTGGGAAATTGCATGCGCAAGCCCACAGCAGATGCAACTCAAAACGTTTTGAGGAGCTACATCCTCTTAACTATGCTGATTACTGAGGGTCTTCCTCGGTACAAAGTAATGTGTTAGGTCTGGAGGAAGTTGATGTTTATCCTAATGCCCAACACAAAGCATATGAAGAAATAAGAAAATGTGGCTCAACTAAAGAGACAAAATACATCCCCAGAAACAAACTCTAAAGAAATGAAGATCTATAAATTATGTAATATTGAAAAGATGTCTGCACACTTGTTTTTCTTTGCAGTGCTAGCCACAATAACCAAGAAGAGGTAGCAACCTAAAGGTCTATGGATGGATGGATAATGAACACTTGTTACATACATAATATAGTACACTAATCAGTTTTACAAAAGAAAGAAATCCTGTCACCTGCTACAACATATATGAAGCTTGAGGGCATCATGCTAAGTGAAACAAGCGAGTCACACACACACACACACACACACACACACACACACACACACACACTCCTGTATGATTTCAGCCATGAGGTTTTCAAGTATTCCTAGAACTCACATGCAATAGAAAGTAGAATGGCACACATCTGTAATTCCAGTGACTCAGGAGGTGGAGACAGGAAGATTGTGAGTTTGAGGCCAGACGCAGCCTGTATAATTTAACATGACCCTGTCTCAAGGTAAAATATGAAAAAAGGGTCCAGGGGTGCAGCTCAGTGGCAAAGCTCTTGCAAAGTATGTGGGAAGCCTTTGGTTCAGCCCCTCAGTATTGCAAAAAGAAAGAGAAGAGAGAGAGAGAGAGGGAGGGAGAGAGAGAGAGAGAGAGAGAGAGAGAGAGAGAGAGAGAGAGAGAGAGAGACGGAGAGAGAGAAAGAAAGTTTTCAGCACTAAGAAACTGGCTAATAGGTACAGAGTTTTAGTTTTGCAAGATGAAAAAGTTATAGAGGTTGGCTACACAAAAATATGGGCTGGGATTTAGCTCAGTTGGTAGAGCACTGTACTGCAGTCTCTGAGGTCCCGAGTTCAATTCCCAGCACCACATAAATGGGAGAAGGGCCTGGCAATCCAATCCCAAGGCAATCCCGAAACAGTCAGCCATTGAAAACCCTATGAGGGTCGCTATAAGTTGGATACCAACTCAACGGCACCTAACAACAACAACAACAATGCAAAAATATGACTATAGTTAATACTACTGAACTGTACATTTAAAATGGTTAAGATGTTGAATTACATGTACTTTTAACATCATTAAAACTTAATTAATAATCAAGAAAATGATTTGATTTAAAGAAAACAATGCTGATTTTTACACACCCACAGTTACACAGAAATCACAGAAAACACTTTTGTTCCTACATTAGTGTTCTTCTTGATAGGGTGAGGGGATTTTTTTTCCTCTCCATTAGGGTACATTTGGCCGGAATTAGTGACACTTTTGGTTGCCACAACTGTGGTGGTGGTTGCTGCTGGCATCTAGTGGGTAAACATGATGAGAAATTGACAGCAAGTTCCCTGGGAAAGCAGATGGGGCAGCAGGAGGTGGAGGTGAACTTCTGCTTTCCCTCAGATTTCAGAGTGAATCCACTGTCTCACACTCATCATAGGACTTACAAGGGGGTTGTATTTGGAAATCTGTGTCACTTGCCCCTGAGAATAAAGCCAACTTTCTAAATGACACTTTTTAACCTCTGTCTGCACCAGGAGGGTTCATGTGTGAAGTGCAGAACACATCATCCTCTGAGATGACAGTGGTGGTTTATGTTGGTTCATGGGTTCCTTCTGGCAGCCCAAGGAAAGGAGGAAGGAAGCTTGTGGCATGGGCTGTGCAGTTGCTGCAGCTGGATGTGGTTCCCTTGCCCAATACATCAAAGTCATCTTCCAAAGAACACCCACCCAAGGGTTTGAAGTGGTACTGTGACCTCCTGTCTTCACAAAACTATCCCAAGAGTGAGTTTGTTGAACTTGGTCAGGTCATGCTGACTCTTCTCCATCTGTGCTTCCTCCACTTTCATAGAAGTATCCAACCTTTCCTGAGAGCAAAATCTATTGTTACAGTGGCATGAGGAGGAAGAACATAGTTCTAAAGTAGGCAGCAATTAGCCAATGAGTTCTGAAATACTGTTTTCAGCCTGTCCAGAGGTTGGGAAATTGGAAAATCCTATCTATCTATCTATCTATCTATCTATCTATCTATCTATCTATCATCTATCTATCTATCCTACAGCCACAGCAGCGTGGCATTCAATCCTGTCAGATCTTGGAAGCTAAGCAGGGTCAGGCCTGGTTAGTACTTGAATGGGAGACCACCAGGGAACACCAGATACGTAGGCTTGGAAGAAGGACCCAGCAACCCACTCCCAAAATTCAATCCACCACTGAAAACCCTATGCATATCAGAGGAGCACTGACAATAGTGTTTTGCCTATTGTACATAGGGTCACTATGAGTCAGACACCAATGCAAAAGCACCTAACAATTGCAACAGCTATCTATCTGTCTGTCTGTCCATCTGTCTGTCTACCTATCTATCTCTTTACCTATGATGGTTGCAGCTTAGCTCAGTTGGTAGAGTGCTGCTCTGCACTTTCTGAGGCCCTGGGTTCGATCCCTAGCATCACAAAAATGGAAGACGGACATGGCAGCCTACTCCTGAAACAACCTGGAAGCAATCAGCCATTGAAAACACTGTGAGGGCCACCATGAGTCATACATGACTTGATGGCACCAAACAACAGTTGTTCGGTGAACTGAAGAGCCTTCTTACATAGAAAAGTAGTGTTTGCAGCAATCACAGGGATCCTGTTATGTAAATAAAGTTTTAGTCCCTCTGCTAAGCCACCAAGGGAAACACTTCTCCTCTGGTCTGGATGGAAATAACTGCAAAAATTTCAGTGCAATGTACTTGCAAAGGTGGTGGCTAGGGCCACACCCTCAGGACCTAGAGCAAGAACTTGTGATCATATAGCTCCCCTAAGATGTCCATGGAGTATTCACAGTGGAAGGCACTGATACGAGGATGAATTGGCTGGCCCATAGTCCTTTTGCTCAAGATGTCCAGAACCACAAGGGAGAGTCCAGTAGCTGCCAATTAGAGAGTCAAGTCACCCTATCCCCTAACATCTGTGCTTATTTGCAGGAAAATAAACATCAGAAGGCGTGCTCACAGTAAGAGTGGGGAAAAAGTCCTGATCATGAACAGCAACAGTGATTTTAACAGTGTATTAACAATACATAACACCTTCCAGCACCCCAAGGAGAAGTGGATCCCCCTGTTCTATCTTATTACTATAATATTATTATTTGTTACATATTATTAAATGCTCTTTAGAAGCAGTACAGGCCTTGCAAAAGCATTTTCTCTTGTCTTTATAACAATTTTCCAGTGGGTACTGTTTTTTATTTAACATACAGAAAACTGAGTTTTCAAGAACATGTTGTTGTTGTTGTTGTTGTTGTTGTTGTTGTTGTTGTTAGGTGCTGTCAAGTCAGACCTGACTTGTAGCAACCCTAAATACAACAGAACAAAACACTACCGAACATTGTGTTATGAACATGATTGTTTTATGTTTGAGCCCATTGTTACACCCACTATGTTTCTTTTCATTTGAGTCATGCCCATCAGCAAAAGGAGGTCCCAGGGGCTTTACTCCATTCCCATCATTAAGGGCAATTCTACTTTGAGGAGGCAACTCTTCCCCAGTCACCTTTTGAATGCCTTCCAGCCTGGGGGGGCTCATTTTCTGGCACTATATTTGACAGTGCTTCTCTGCTATTCATAGGATTTTCAACGGCTCATGCTTTTGGGAATGGGCTGCTGGGTCCTTTTCCCTAGTCTGTCTGAGTCTGTACATTCAGCTGAAATCTGCCAAACATGGATGGCTCTGCTGGTATCTGAAATGCCAGTGATAGGTTTCAGCATCACAGCAGCATGCAAACCCCCACAGCGTGACAAGCTAACACACACATGGGAGATTTCAAGACTGCAGACTTACTTAATAACATAGAGCTGTTAAGTGTTGGAGTGGCAGTTCACTCATAAAGCACTGTGACTCCCATACTCTCCCAGCATTATTTTGATTCTACTCATGATTTTTCTGAAGTTACTGGGGATTTGCAAAAAAGGAAGTATATGCGCATTTCACACATCTAAAGTCTAAGTATCTCGTCCTGCACGGCAGTAAATGCTGAACTAAGGAAGGGCTGGTCATAGAGAATAACAAGTAGGAACTGCTGATTGGATATAGCGAATCCAGAGTCAAAACCTCCTTCAGCTTTCTGAGAGCTCAGCTGGGACCAACAGGGAGGTCCATAGACACAGGTAGGCAATGCTGAACCAATTCTCTGCTCATCACTCTCTCATAACCACAGTACAGGAAAAATTTCCTGAAGCTCCCTGAAAGAATTTGAGACATTGGAGCTTTTCAGGACTAGGATGGGCTTAGGGAATAAGTGCCTGATTTTTAACTCTGGTTCTGGTGATATAAAATTCCGTGATGTTGGTGAGAAGCTTACCTAAAGCTGCATGATTAGTGGGAGCACAGCTCTTATCTCTTCAAATGCTCCCAGGCCATTTGGCAACAGAGAAAAGAGATCCAAGCTGAGCTCAGCAACTAACTCCATAGACAGCCTGGTCCTTACAACTAACCAGTGGTGAGTCCTGGTGTTGAACCTCAATTTATGACTTCAAGACTTCTTCTCATACCACTGCTTGCTCCTGTTCCTCCAGACTGAATAAACTCAGATGCAGGCTGCCACTGGTAGGTGGGAAAATAGGAAGAGGTAACTTGATATAAAGAATTGTTCATGGGCTCCAGATTCAGGGAGAGCTGGGCTCCAGTTGTGTGGACCTGGCTGATTAATAATGATGGCTTTACATATTATTTCTTTGGCATTTACTCTATGCCATGCATTATGCAAAGTATGTATTACTTCCATTCCTAACTTAAACCTTTGATTCTGAATTTCCTTAACCAATTCCATCTTTTTCCTAACTAATTTACCAAAGTACAGAGTTGTCTTAAGGACCAAAAGCACTGCAGGATAATGTCCAATAAAAAATGATTAAAATACCTGGGATTGATGCTAACTAGTATTACTGTAAGACTGAAAAATGAACTGGCAGAGGTAGATACTCTGAGTAGTACTGAAACTGTTCAGGTTCAGGAAAAGATTGAAGGTTAAATCCTAATAATATATCATGACTGGCAGTGTAATTTGCGGGTGAAATTCATCAAATGCAGAGCAATGCAGTTGCCACAGGAAGGATTGGGGAAAGAGAGATTGCCACATATTGTAAATCTGATGTGAACATCTGTCTATGATTATAAGGACCCTTCAAGATTCATGCCGCTGCCTTCCTGTGATGTGTTTATTACCTATCATCAGTAGACTGTGTCAAACATTATGGAAAAATCTTCATGAAACAAAAGCTTTTCAGTTTTTCGCTCTCCATCATACTGGTTTCTTTCCCTAAAGGACAGGTCAAGTCTAAACCAAGGTGCAAATACCTGCAGTTTTGGGAGCTAGAACTTGGGAGCACCTTACTTTTTAAGAGGTGAACTTATGTTCTCTTCCAGCACTGGCATCACCATCATGATGTCACAAGTCATGACTAATGAGACTGTTACGGTGATCACACCAAATGGAATCAACTTATTCCAAACAGAGAAACCTACACCCACCAACCAGAGCCAAGGTAGCCTGAAGAAACGTCTAAAGGCAGAGGTCAAAGTTATTGGGGTAAATCTGACTCCGTACATGCTGGGGTGGGGAGGAGGGCAGAGGGAAGGGACATTGTGTCTTGGGAATACAGATCCCTTGGGAGTGTGGAGACCTTTATGTTTGCCAAAGGGATGACAGGCTGATTGCAGACAAATGGAAACCACTGGTAGAGTAGTTTAAAACTTCCCCAAGACTTTTCCACAATATGAGAGATACTTTTCCCTTATTCTGAATATGAGTAACTGGGTTTTTGTTTTACTTTATATATTGTTTTTGCATATTTGCAGTACAATTCTTTATATTTTCTTTTATGAAGCTAATGATAAAGAATGACATATTTTGTACATATATTTATACAAAATGTGTTTACCAATCCCATACTTAATAATCTATACCAATTTTTCAAAAGGATTTATCTCACTAAAATTAGTAAGAGCAAACTCCTTTCTCCTTTTATTTTCCTTTATTTTGAGAGCAGAGATGATACTTACCTTTCATTTGTCTCTCTCCTCTCATCCAGGATTTATTAAGGAAATGCTGTTGGAGGAAGAAAAGAGATGAGAAAGGATCTATCTAGGACTGGGAGGAGAACATAGAGTTGTGGCTTTGAGAGTTGCCTCTGCACTCACATGATCTGAGGTGAGGCACTCCATTTGGCCAGGTTTCAGATCCTGGTGGGACTGCCTGCCTTGCCTCAGATATATAATCACGTGGGTTCAGGTGAGGCTCAGTTGATAGAAGGCTTAGGAAAGTGTTCGATCACTATCAGTGGAGCTGTGAGTCTGTTAGGTAAGGTGGACGTCAGGGAGCCAAACTTTACCCCTTAAGATAGAGCTTCAAATACTACATAGTAAAAGATAGTGAAGACTTGGATGGGAAACTTAGATGGGAAGGGGGGAGAGGGGCAAACATAGAGGAGGGTAAGGGGTAACCTATATGAATAATGTTTATCAAATTGCATATATGAAAATTGTCACAATGAAAAGCATGTCAGAATGAATCACATTATGATGTACATTAAAAATTTCTAATAAAAAGAAAAAGATAGAGCTTCAGGATCCACAGAGTAGGAACCTGGACTTAAGAGGCTCCATGGTCTTGTTTCCAGTGGGGTCTGGGACACAATTTCCAGTGCTCAAAAGAGTAGAAAGGTTTTCAGGTGTCCAACGTGTCCACAAGAGGCAGAAAGACAGTTATTAGTCATGGATTCAGAGAGCTTGGCACTTCTCAGGAGCTAGGAGTAAAGCTCATGGGCAAACAAGGGCTTCAGAGGCAGAAATGCCCAGTGGTTGCTGAACTCTTGCCTGACAACCTGAGGCTGTGGCAGAATAGCATCCCCTCCACAGTGAGGTTTCCTATTTCTCACTGCAGAGCTTTTACAGTGTCTGCATCCTCACTGGGATCTTGTAGAAGGTGACAATATGTGAGCACCATGGGAAAGGTGGAAAAAGCCCCATCGTTACACACACTGCTTTTAATCTTCAACCTCCCTTCCTCTTCCAACAGACGATCCAGATCCTGTGTGCTGTGATGGTGCTGAGTTTGGGGATCATTTTTAGATCTGTTCCCTTCTCCCCACATTTTACCTCAGTGTTTTCTTCCTTGTTAAAATCCAGTTACCCCTTCACAGGAGCCTTATGTGTAAGTAGAGTTCTGCAGGATGGCAGGGTGGGGAGTGGAGGGAAGAAAGATATGAACACCATGCCCGCATCACCCTCCATTTTGCTGCATTCCTGTTTGCCAGGTATAGGGAGTCAGTGGTACAACTTGTTCTCTGGTATGTGTGTGGTCCAGGGAAAGTCTAAGTGTGTAGGACAATGGTCCCTTCATTTTGGATCTGTTTCTTATTTGGTTCAAATAAACATTCCTTTTGTAGATCACCTCATTTTTCACCTTATCTTGAGCTATAATTAGACTGGTAGTATGATTCCATGTTTAGGTAAAAATATAAGAACTAGGATACAGGTGGGCCTGGGATTTAGCTCAGTTGGTAGAGCACTGCGCTGCAGTCTCTGAGGACCCAAGTTCAATTCCCAGCACCGCAAAAATGGGAGAAGGGCCTGGCAATCCACTCCCAAGGCAATCCCAAAACAGTCAACCATTGAAAACCCTATGAGGGTCACTATGAGTTGGATACCAACTCCACGGCACCTAACAACAACAGCAACAACAACAACAGGATACAGGTGGGGAAGGATTTCTTTTTTCTTTCGTTTCTTTCATTCATTCATTCTTTTTTTTAAAACCTAATACCCCACACATACTTTTGCAAATGGTCTAATGGTGAGCTGCACAACAGCCCATTTTTATCTTTTGAGTCAGAATCTCACTAAGTTAAGCAGGCTGCCTCTCACTTTGAACTCGTGATCCTCCTGCCTCCACCTCCTGAGTTTGCTGGGACTACTTTTCTATATGGTACAATGAGCACCAATGAAAGACCTCACACTCTGACAGATAAGCCACACAGATGCTTGTGGAAATCATGGAAGAAGAAGCACTTTCACCTCTGAGTATTTTGCTTCGTTGGAGGCACCCAGGGTAGCCTCTACAGCTGCCCGTGCTTCAGTGATGGGCTAGAAATTCCTCTGAAACAGCTCCATGTCTAGAGGTCAGGAGAATTTAGTGATCCTCTTCTCATGGCATAGCTTTTCTCTAGATTGATGTGGGTGAGCCTTTTCCACAAGTAAGGTTTTCTTTTATAGATGCTTCTCATCAATTTTCCAACACTCAGTAATTATTTTTTCCCTTTCCTATGTGCCTCTTTGATGCATCCAGAAGTCCACTATTTTTTTCTACCTGGTCCGTTTTTTTCTTTCACTAACTAAAATTGAACACTTTATTATTTCTCCAGTTTTCCTCAATTGTCCTTCTGTTCCTAAGACCATTCAAGGTTACTGCATTGCATTTAGTTATTCTGTTTCCTTAGGCTCCTCTAGACCTCCTCAGACTTTTATTGTCCTTGATGCTTTTGACAGTTTTGAGTTGAAATTGCCAGGATTTTTGTGGACTATTCTTAAATTTGACATTTTTCTTATGTTTAAATGAGAATAATGGATATTTAGGTGAAGATGACAGAGGTGATGTGCCCACTATCAACATCATGTCACTGATGAAGTTGACTTTGATCATGGGGCTGAGGTGGTGTTTTCTTGATTCTCTACTGTACTCTTAACTTTTTTACTCCTCTCCATACTGTATTCATTACACACAGCCCACATTGGAAGAGGTATCTAGTTATTTTTTTCTGGAGACTCAGCATTTCTTATAAAGATAGGATACTTCATTCTGGGATGAATGGATCACAGATTTTCTTCCATTTTGTTACATAGTGGTTTTTTTTTCATTTTCAAAGATTTTTTTTGTTGTTATTTACCTGCCCTAAATCTATTATATCATGAAAACTCTAGACAGTGAAAGTGATTTCTTTGGTTTTCTGTACATAGTCTTAAAAGTTTCTGGCCATCTAGCCACATTACTCTTCCTTTGGTCTTTCTGACCTTCTACCTTATCCTATGAGCCATCACCTGAAAGTTATGTCTCTGCTCTTCCATGTATATTAGCATCCTCCATTCTTTTCTTTTAAAGAACTAAAATACATAATTCTCAAACTCTTATAAAAGTCTGAATTAGGATGGAATACTTCCAAACTCATTTTGGGAAGTAAGCATTATCTTGATGCCAAAGCCAGACAAATACACTACAAGAAAAAAAATTACAGGTTAGGATCCCTGAGACATAGATGCAAAGATCCTCAGCAGTACTAGTGCACTAAATCTACCAGCATGTTTGAAAGCTAACATGGTCAAGCAGGATTTATCTCAGAGATGGAAGCAAGATTTAACATGTACAAGTAATGTTGGTGTAACAGTATAGGTGGTATACTCTACTGATGAAAAGGACAAAAACATATGATCATCTCCTATGATTTTCTCTTTCTAGACCACTGGCTCATGCTGTTCTCTAACAAACATCTGGCTCCAAAATTTTCCTCTCCCTTTAAAAACAAACAAAGACATGTACTTATTTACTATCTTTTAAAGTCTTTATTTTGTTTGTTGGGATAGATTCTGCTCATACTTCTCTTCTCTCTTACTTTCTGGATGCTACTTGGGCAAAGGGAGAAACACATATATGTAAATATGTCTTACATCATTAGTTACTTGTTCACCAGAGCTTTTCACATGGGAGTTTTTCATAAAACACCATGATAGTATCAATATTGCCACTCTGTTCAAAGAAACTGACTTGGCAATGTTTTCCTCTTGTCTGAGCAGTTCATCGTCTCTGGATCTCTATCAATCATCACAGAGAAAAAGTCAACTAAGTCACTGGTGAGTGTGAGAACCATAACCCACAACAAATGGATAAAATTAAAACTTTAAGAAAACTTCTTTTCTGGGTCAGTCTCTCCACTTTGAAAAGTTGGAAACTAAATTCTAGGGCAGCTACTTGTTAGATTTAAGAGCTAATTCAGGCTCTTGTCCGGAGCACATTCTCTGACCATAGTGCCCAAAATCAAAGTCTGTGTTCATGACATTGTATTACATACTAGACCAGTGCACAGAAATTCTACTTACTTATGTTTTGCAGATAACAGGCTTTCAATATATCTATGCTATTTACTATATCTATGCTGTCTTATATGACAGCTACATGTGGCTATTGATAAGTTGAAATGTGGCTAGTGCAACTGAGAAACTAAATTTTAATATTCATTTGAAATTTAGTTCTTCAATAGGGAAGAAGCTATAGTGCTATAAAAACATATGTTTGTTGGAGGTTCACTGTAAAATCCCATGTGTCAAAATCCTTGAGAAAATATGCTGGTCATGTGAGTAATTATCTTTCATTATTTCATCTCTTTCATCTGAAAGCTAGTGCTTTTGTTGGTCTTGAGTATAAACTTTTAAATCCTAAAGTTTCACTAGTCCCTTGTATTGGCTAAAAAATCAACTTTACCTACCTTTTACAGTTTCCAGGGAAAAATGAATTGGAAGCTACA
Organism: Pedetes capensis; assembly: GCA_007922755.1. Lineage (NCBI taxonomy): Eukaryota > Metazoa > Chordata > Mammalia > Rodentia > Pedetidae > Pedetes > Pedetes capensis. The sequence continues at coordinate 12,517 of VMDO01007096.1, read as the reverse complement.
GGAAAAAGAAAGTTAGATTATAGGGAGAAAGTTTTGTAATCTGAAAAGATTCACCTAGTGTTCACTCAATTCATATCCTTCAAGAGATTGTTGTAGGGGGTTATGTGAGAGAATGCCACATAATGCAGTAATAGCACAGAAACTCAGTTTGGAAACTCTGACTACACAGGTCTCCCTGAAGCAGTGGAAAATGAGAAAGCGTTCATGATAATGCCAATATCTCTCTTTCTTTTAGCGAAAATTAGAGATCCAAGGACTAACCAGTCCCAACCCTGCTTAGCTTCTGAGACCTGGGGAGATCAGATGCCACAGTTGTATGGCTGCAAGCTCTTTGGTTATCTAGAGGTGCCAAAATGTATGCATATTTTGAGGGGGCCAAAATTTATACACATTTTAAGAGATGTTATCTATGTGTTACTTTTTTGATGTAGAATTGAATTATTGTAGTAAAGAGCAGTATGGTGTTCTCTCCAAAGATGATATTAATCAAGTAAATGCTAACACCTCCACACAACAGGTAGGACAGTATTACAACTTTAGTATAGTTTTTTCTTCTTTCTCTAATTGTGTATGCATTTTTGGAACCCTTTATATATATCCATGTGTGTGTGTGTGTATTTTATGTTGGGAGAAGGACGTGGCAACCCACTCCCAAAAATCAATCCACCATTGAAAACCCTATGAATAGCAGAGAAGTATTGACAATGTTTTACCTGTTGTATGTAGGGTTGCTATGAGTTGGATACTGACTCAACAGCACCTAACAACAACAATATATTTTATATAAGTGTACACACACACATACACACAAACTGTAGGCATCATGATTGTGACCATCAACAGGAAGTCTAGGAGTATGGTTTCAGTCAATGTTTTTGGAAATTAAAGTCCCAAAGCATCAACTACTGAGTGATCTATAGGATCTATCTAAAAGAGAAGTGGACAAATAGGATTATGTAATATCTAATCTATATCTGGGCTGAGGTTTAGCTCAGTTGGTAGAGTGCTGCTCTGCACTCTCTGAGGCCTAGTGTTTGATCCCCAGCACTGCATAAATGGAAGAAGGATATTGCAACACACTCTGGAAACAATCTCAAAATAGCCATTGAAAACCCTACAAGGGTTGCTATGATTTGGATCCAACTCGATGGCACCTGACGCCAACAACCTATGACTGTTGGTGTATTCCAAAGTCTATCTATCTATAACCATAGCTTTTAGAATAGTCTTAGCTCAATTCTCCTCTTCTATGAGTTGGGGAAGGAAGGAAGCCACTTTGAAATTGATTTATTTATTCCCCTCACTTCTTAAGTGTGTCTAGAGCCATATCACCCTGACATCTGATCTTGTCTAATCTCAGAAGTTAAGCAGGGTAGGGCCTGGTTAGTCCTTGGATGGGAAAATCTTATGAATAGCAGAGAAGCACTGACACAGTGCTGGGCATGGTACAGTGTCAGGGAGTTTTTCACTCTATTGTACATGTTGTTGTTGTTGTTGTTAGGTGCCGTCGAGTCGGTATCCAACTCATAGCGACCCTCTGTACAACAGGGGAAACACGATTGTCAGTGCTTCTTTGCTGTTCACAGGGTTTTCAATGGCAGAATGATTTTTGGGAGGGGGTTGCCAGGTCCTTCTCCCAAGCCTACACCTTCTGGTGTTCCCAGGTGGTCTCCCATCCAGGTACTAACCAGGCCCAACCCTGCTTAGCTTCCGAGATCTGACGGGATCAGATGCCACAGGGCTACAGCTGCAGGCCTATTGTACATAGGGTCACTATACGTCAGATCTGACTTTATGACATACAACAACAACAACAACAACAACAACAATGTAACAAATGTAGATGTCAGACCTAGAGTGGGAATAAAACCCCAAGGAACTGAGTACCCAAGAACACTGAATTAAGGATAATCTAGCACTGTGACCTGATTTTCCTGACATCTAGTCCAGACCGTTTTCTTCTACCTCACACTGCTTTCCACACATTACACAATTCTTGAGCCTGCTTCTAGATCTCTGCCTATAGCAGTCCACACACGGGATGGACATGGACAATCATACCTGTCCAGACAAGACCTTCCTGACATTGAGCGTCATGTTCCCACACTTAACCTTTGTCATGTGCTTTTGAGAGAAGATAGTGTGCAAGGAAGCATGTACTGCTTCTCCTGCCTCTTCTGTGTGGCTAATGTTTCCCTGGGGGGCTTCTAAGAGTATCAGCCAGTTTTGCATCACTGGAATAAATCAACTCAAAAAGAGGAGAGGTCTATCTGGGCTAACAGTTTTGGAGGTCTCAGTGCATGGCTGGGTGGATCCATTCCTTTTGGACCTGTGGCAAGGAGGTGTATCATAGTGGGGAGCATGGGGTGGAGCAAAACCATTGAGCACATGGCAGCAGAGAATCAAAGAAAGAGAAAGAGAGAGTCAAGGTCTCAATCCCTGCTTTGATGATGTCACTCCCCTGATGGCCTAAGACTTCCATCAGTCCCCACCTCCTAAAGCTTCTACCACCTTACAATTGCATCTACCTGTGGATTAATCCTTTAATGTATGGGCCTTTGGGGGACATATGGCCTCCAAACTATAGCACCAAGTGAGCTGAGAGATAGGGAATTACCTGGTACCTGCCATCTCCACCTTTAGCCACACTCCATTGAAGATTTTGCAGACATACCTTCATGGGCCCCTGTTGTCAACCCAAGGTAAAAAAAATTGGAAAAAGAATGTTTTCAACTGGACACAGTGGTACATGCCTGTAACCCCAGAGACTCGGGAGACAGAGGCAGAAGGATCACAAATTCCAGACCAGTGGCAGTCTGCATAATTGAGCGAGACCCTTGTCTCAAAAAGTAAAAAAAAAAAAAAAAAAATGGGCTTAGGGGTGCAGCTGAGTGGTCCAGCACTTGCAAAGCATGCAAGCATGAGACCCTGGGTTCAACCCCCAGTACCGAAGAGAGAGAGAGAGAGAGAGAGAGAGAGAGAGAGAGAGAGAGAGAGAGAATGTTTTCTACCACCCTACTAAAGTCCAGCCTGGAGCCTGCGGGGGGGGCAGATTTATTCATTCACCCAGACAAAATTATATTCTAGGTTCCTATTTTTTCTGGACACTAATGTGGCATGCAGAAATAAATGAGTAATCCTAGACTGCTTGTAGAGAGGCAAATAAATTAATGACCAAACAAAGAGATATAAGAGGTATCTGTTGCTCATTAGGATGACCTTTACTCTTTCAGGTGCACAGCAGCATGGCCATGAGCTTTTTGAGCATTCTCTTTGCTCTAATGGGTATCATTCTTCTCTCTGTCAACCTGGCTGCTTTGGGTCCTGCCTTACAGCAGTGTGAATTGAGCAAAGAGTCTAGGACAACCCCACATTATAATTCTTACTATCACGGTCACCAGCAAGACTACGGAGACTGCTCCAAGGTGGAAGCCATTCTGACTGTAAGTATTTCTAAATCAGATGATCCAACTTTGTGAGTGTTTTGAAAGCCTTGGTTTCTTCTTATCTCTTCTTTTGAAAAGTCCCTCTATTCTGTCTGGCCTGGGCATTTAGGGGAAGGCCAGGGTTGTGTAATGGAAACGGAACTATGAACATGAAATTAGAAGGCTAGACTAAGGGGTTAAATACTGACAGGGTGGAGTTGAACAATAGCTATCAAATAAAGTCAATGATGAAAGTCTAAAGATTATTGTTGTTGAATTTCATATAATAAAAGAATTCAAATTTAGAGGCATAGAGTATGACTTCATCAAACCAATAACTTTGGGACATGGAGTAGTGAATCAAGAAAGGCAAACCAGAAGAAAGAACCAGGTCATCAGGAAATGCCAACAAAGAGAGCTGGTATGTGTGTGTGGTGGTGGAGGGACAAACTTCGTCTGAGCAAACAACGCTGTTAGGTGCCGTGGAGTCAGTGTCTGACTCTTAGCAACCCTATGTACAACAGAAGAAACACTATTGTCAGTGCTCTGCTATTCATAGGGTTTTCAGTGGCTGATTGATTTTTAGGAGAGAGTTGCTTGTTCCGTCTCCCAAACCTACAGCACCAGGTGCTCCCAGGCAGCCTCCTGTCCAAGTACTAACCAGGTCCAACCCTACTTAGCTTCCAAAATCTGATGGGATCAGACGTCACAGTGGTATGGCTGCAGGAAGCACTGGGAAATGGAGGGTAGGAAATATGGGATTTGAAGGTCAGGCCTTCTCCTTCCAATGATCACAGGAATAAGAAGCATCATGCATGAAGAAAATTCATTGCTACTTTTGCTACAACTTAAAGAGATGAGGTTTATTAAATTAGGAGGTAAGAAACAGGGAAATGGAGAATGGTGACTGATAATGCTGTAAGGGAACTCTATCTCATTGGGAGAAAGAAAGTAGCAAAGGTCACAGAACAGAACAATTATGTCTTCCGTTGCAACATGGAGGGGGGTGAGGATGGTCAGCAACACACTGAGAGAAAAGTAGGCAGTGTAAGAATGAAGAGCCTGCAGAATATGTATTGTCCTGTGATCGTGAAAGTGAGATGAGGCAAAGGCACCGGTGGAGAGTAGCCAGATAGAAAAGTCTAGTCAAAGTCATGCTTGTACCCCACTTCTCATGGAGCTGGCCTCAGGTGCTTTTCTCCTACTTAATGAAATCACAATGAGAAAATGTCCCCGCAAATGAAGTTCTTAGTAATCAGAATAGATTAACATCTGGCACAGCTAAGCCTGACCTTGGGGAAAATTCTGGAGCCCTTAGGAGGGATTTGTGTGGTAGATAAAGTAAGAATGCACCATGGGATGGTTCACAGAGTAAGAGAGTTTGAGTTGAACATGGTTGATAGAACAATGTCTAGGTAATAGGAAGGATGCCCCAGGACAGAAATGGTAAAATCTGAGCTCTTTTATGAGTTGGTTTGGGCTGGTTGAAATGGTGGTAGTTTGCTACTTTGTTTTGCTAATTACAGTAACCAAAAATAGATCAAAGGAAAAGATCCAAAGGTTTTCAGATAGGTACAAGTGTCAGTCAATACTGAATTTTAAAAAGAACTTGTGAAGGCAAAACTTCATTAACCCTCACCAATCTCTGAGAAGGAAGTAGTATTATGCACAGTTGATAGGGAGGAAACAAGCTAGGGAAGCAGAGGGCTATGCCCAGGCTCACACCCAGCAATAAAGGTGAGGCTAGAACAGGAGCTGCTGCCTCTCAGTCCTGAGAGTTGTTACACCATTTTGCTCTATTCCTGAGTAAACAATGGAATCAGAGTTATCTCAGAGGGGTAAGAATCAGGGTGTAAAATGGTTTAGCTGATTGAGTTACTCCTCGTTGCCGCCCTCTCTCTCAGGGGGAATTAATGAATAATGGGATGGATTTGAGCCAATTGCTAGGCTTGGGAGGTGCAGTTTTCCTGTTCTAGTGGTGTCCTTACTTCCCTCCGATGGTGGAGGTGGTCTTCATCTGTACACTTTCCGCCCAGGCATGATGTCTGGCACCACTGACCTCTTATCTCCCGAATTTCAGGGAGCCCTGGCTTTGATGCTGATCTGTACAGTGCTGGAGCTCTGCCTGGCTGTCCTCACTGCTGTGCTGTGGTGGAGACAGGCTAACCCTGATTTCCCTGGGGTGAGTGTGCTGTTGGCCTCTAAGAATCTGGCCTGGTGTTTATCTGTGTTAAACATGCCACCAAGAGCAGTCAGCCAGTACGAGATGGAAGGTGGTTGGGGCGGTGATGAAATACAAGTGGTTGAGGTAGGCAGGTGACAACTACAAAGCTGACCAGCTGAGGCTTTACTCCACTTGAAGATAGTGGAAAATGAGAGATCATCCAGTTCCTTCCTCCCATTTTGCAAAGGAACTGAGGTTCTGGGAAGTTAAACATCTTTCCTAGCACTTTATTATGAGTTTGTGCCTGAAGTCAGGACCCTAGAACCTGGTTGTTTCCCTTCCAAGAGGGAACAATTTCTGCCATACCCAATCTCTTTAACAGTCTTCACTTTGTAAAGGGCATTTGCACATGTGAACAGGTTCAGTTGACCTCTTTATGCTTTGCTTTTCCCTCCTTGTGATCTTAAATTTATTTTTTGCCTCAAAATATATTAAAGAAATATTGTTGAATCAAATTACATGGGACAGTCCCTGATTTTACTTAACTGAATTTAAAAGCTTTGCTTTATCCAAACTTTTAATGGTAGAGAGCAGAATGGATACTAAATAATGAACATGCATTATTTGCAGAACTTGTTGAGCTGTACTCATCTTGGAATAGATAGGAAATCTATGTAAAAAGTTAAAGGGAGTTATATCAGTATACATCTAACCTGACATATTGTCTTTCTCCTAGAGTGTGCTTTTCCTGTCTCAGAATTTGAAGAATAAACCTGGCACGTCCTCAAAATCTAGCATTGGATATGAGGAAATACTGACTTCTTAAGAATAGAAAAGGAAAGAATATTCAGCAGAAATTTGGTCTTGATGTTAATGTAAAAAACCTAATCATCACAAGAGAGCCAACCTTGAGTTCCCTAAAACATAGGCTGCTTAAACAATGAATATTAAAATTTTGTTGAATATGTGTTCAGTGATGCTCTCTTGATTTGCATGGCCTTGGCTTGAGCAAAAGCACAGGTCTATAGCTTTCTGGGCTGGGATTTAGCTCAGTTGGTGGAGTGCCACTCTGCCATCTCTGAAGTCCCAAGTTTGATTCTCAGCACTGCAAAAATGGGAGAAGGATGTGGCAATTCACTCCCAAGGCAATCCCGAAACAATCTATTGAAAACCATTTCAATCTATTGAAAGCCATTGAAAACCCTATGAGGGTCGCTATAAGTCGGCCATGACTCAACGGCACCTAACAACAACAACAATAGCTTTTTATTTACTTGTTGTTGGTGGTGGTGTTAGTGTCGAGTCGGTATCTGACTCATAGTGACCCTCATAGGGTTTTCAATGGCTGACTATTTCGGGATTGTCTTGGGAGTGGATTGCCAGGTCCTTCTCCCATTTTTGCGGTGCTGGGAATTGAACTCAGGACCTCAGAGACTGCAGCACAGTGCTCTACCAACTGAGCTAAATCCCAGCCCCTCTATTTACTAGGCCGGCCAAAGATTCTCAGTTCTCAGAAAACTAGGCAGAATGTTTCTGTGGATCATGGTAAAACAAAGGAGACAGTATATTCTTGTACCCCTTAATTATCATCAGAAATTAACTGATTTGTTGTGGTGTTTAGATGCCCTTATTGGTGGTATAGATCTGTTTTACTCATTAGCACATGAAGACATGCCCTCACAATGAAGTCTCAAGGTCTAGACAGATGTTGGCTTCAAAATATAAAGCCTTTATGCAATTGCATATTTTATTGGAAAATTAATTTTGTTATTTTGCAGTTAAGCACAGAGTAAGTCAACAACAGATACAAGCACAAATTTGAAGTTCCTTTACCCCTGCTAAGTAGTCAACCAAAAGAAGTTCGGAGAATCTAACCAAGAATATTTATCTGTTATTAAGAGACAATGAGCTAATCATTTTTTTCTGATTTCAAAATAAAAAATAGCAATTGTTGAATTGTAAATATTGTCTTATTGCTTACAAACATGCCCACATACCTTTTCTTCTATTTCCTTACCTACTGTAAATTCTATGAAGTTGGAGGATATGGCATCAAAATAAATATATGTTAAATTGAATCCTAATAAACATTCAATGTTTAGCAACACTTTTGGGGTATGAGACAGAATGCTTGACTCTAAGGTTACCAGTATGAATAAGATACATTTCTTTGCTTCCAGAAATTTGTAGTCAAACAGTGAAAGTAGGGGTGATAGTGAAATTAATATCATATTTTATAGGGCACTAAGTGATATTTGAGCACAATATAAAGAATGTAAGGGGGGATGCCTCTTTGAAATCCACCCCCAGTGTCAATCACATGTTGATACATTCCTATCATTTGGAAGGCATATCACTGAGAAAATATGGTTGGTATACTCTTCTTTCTTTTTTAAAATTAATATTATTTAATTTACATACAGTATAGCTAGTTCCATTATGAAATTTTCATATAATTATAATATATATTTTGGACTTGTTCTCCCACTTATTACCCCCTATGTTGCTCCCCCTTCTTCTCCTACTAATCTCCCTACTCCAGATAAGATCCATTGTATTTTCCAATCATATATATATATATATATATATATATATATATATATATATATATACACACATATATGCATGCTGTGTTGTTCCTAGGTGCCCTTGAGTTGAGTTCAACTCATAGCAACCCTGTCTACAACATATAACACTCTCTCTGTCACTGCACCATGCCTGACACTATTGTCAGTGTTTCTCTACAATTCATACGGTTTTCAATGGCTATGTTTCAAGAGGTTGTACATAATCTGGAACTCACAGTACTGAAGGATGAAGTAGAAGTTGCCTTGAAGGCACTGGTGAAATACAAGGCTCCAGGAATTGATGTAATACCAATGGAGATGTTTTAACAAACAGATACAGCACTGTAGGTGCTAACTTGTTTATTCCAAGAGATTTGGAAAATAGCTACCTGGTGAAGTAACTGGAAGAGATCCATATTTGTGCTTACTCCCAAGAAAGGGGATCCAACCAAAGATGGAAATTATCAAACTATATCATTAATATCACACACATGCAAAATTTTACTAAAGATCATTCAAAAGTGACTGCAGCAGTATATAGACAAGGAACTGCCAGAAAATCAACTGGGATTCAGAAGAGGGTGTGGAACCACGGACATCATGCCGGTGTCAGATGGACATTACCCAAAAGCAGAGAATATGAGAAAGGCATCTATCTTTGTTTTATTGACCATGCAAAGGTATTTGACTGTGTGGATCATAACAAATTATGGATAACATCATGAAGAATGGGAATAGCAGATCACTTAATTGTACTTATGAGGAATGTTTACATGGACCAGGAGGCAGTCATTTGACCAGAACAAGGGAACATTATCTGTTTTAAAGCCAAGAAAGGTGTGTGTTGGACTGTATTCCTTCACTGTAAATCTTCAATCACTTTGCTGAGCAGATAATCTGAGAAGATGGACTTTATGAAGAAGAACACAACATCATGACTGGAGGAAGACTCATTTACAACCTGCATTATGCAGATCACAAAACTCTACTTGCTGAAAGTGAACAGGATTTGAAACATTTACTGATGATAATCAAAGAACACAGCCTTCAGTGTGGATTGCACCTCAACATCAACAAAATAAAAACCCTTATGACTGGGTCAGTATGCAACTTCATGATAAATGGAGAAGAGGTTGAAGTTGTTCAAGATTTTGCATTACTTGGTTCTACAATCAATATCCATGGAAGTAGCAGTCAAGAAATCAAAAGAACCATTGAATTTGGAAAAGCCGCTGCAAAAGACCTCTTTAAAATATTGAAAAGTAAAGATGTCACATTGGAGATGAAGGTGCGCCTGACTCATGCCATGGTATTTTCAGTTGCATCATGTAGTTATGAAAGCTGGACATTGAATAAGGGAGACAGGAGAAGAATTGATGCTTTTGAATTATGGTACTGGAGATGAGTATTGAATATACCATACACTGCCAAAAGAATCAATAGATCTGTCCTAGAAGTGCAGCCACAGTGCTTCTTAGAAGCAAGGATGGTTAGACTGCGTCTTACATATTTTGGACATATAATCAGGAGGGGCCAATCTGTGAAGAAGGACATCATGTTTGGGACAGTGACAGGTCAATGAAAAAAAGGAAAACCCTCTACTAGATGGATTGACACAGTGTCTGCAATAATGGGCTTAAACATAAATAAGATTGTGTCCCTGGCACAGAATTAGGGTGTGTTTCAATATGCTGTACATAGGGTCTCCATGTGTTGGATTCGACTCAATGACACCTAATAACAATAATATATAAGTTTTTAGGAACTGAGGTTTAGCTCAGTTGGTAGATTGCTGCTCAGGACTCTCTGAGGTCTCAGGGTCAATCCCCAGCACCACAAAAAATGAGAGAAGGATGTAGCAATCCACTCCCAAAGTAATCCCTAAATAATCAGCCCATTGAAAACCCTGTGAGAGTTGCTATGAATCAGACTTGACTTGACAGCACACAACAACAACATATAATTTCTTTAATTTCTAAGTTAACTCAAAGAGATATATTCACAGACATGATAGCCCAAAATGGGTAGCCCATACAAAAGCTGGAGAAAAGATTCTGGTAGGTAGAGGCCAAGGTAAAAATAATCTCAATTATCCTGAATAAAAAACATTCCAAGCAAATCATTATTTGAACTGCCTGGAGGAAGGAAAATAGAATATGAGTATGAAGAAAAGCATTCTATTTTTGAAACTTATTTCCCTCAATCTCAAGATGACATATAAGTCACACTATGTCTTTCCCACCTTCCCTATCCCTTGAAAATAATACTTAGAAACATGAAATCCAAGAGGTTTATGTGAGTTTACCAAGCCCTATGGGTGGAAATTACCTAGCAGGGTTATAATATTTGGGGGAAATTCATTTTACCTCTAGGAGCCCAGAACATCTTCAAAGCACATTTGACCTAAATATATTCTTAGTTTTTTTTTGGCTCACTTTTATCTAATAAACTGGCAAAATGTAATTCATCCCAAATACAATCTTTGACCACTTATTTTCTATATTCATCTCCAATTATTTGTTGCTGTTGGGTGCCGTCAGGTCAGATCCAACTCATAGTGACTCTACGTACAACAGAACAAAACAGTACCCAACACTGGGCCATGCATACAATCTTTTTATGTTGACCCCAATGTTGCAGTCACCATGTTTCTTCTCATTTTGAATTGTGCCACGTCAGCAAAAGGAGATCTCTGGAAGTTTACTCCATTCCTGTCATTAAAGTAGACTCTACTTTGAGGAGGCAACTCTTTCCCAGTCATTTATTGAAAGCTTTTCAGCCTGGGAGACTCATTTACTGGGGTTATATTTGACAGTGTTTCTCTGCTATTCCTTGGGGTTTCAAATGACTAATTGTTTTGGGAGTGGGCTGCCGGGTTCTCCTCCTTAGTCTATCTTAGTCGGGAAGCTCAGCTGAAACCTGTCCATTATCAATGGCCCTGCTGGTATCTGAAATATTGGTGGCATAGCTTTCAGCATCCCAGCAACACGCAAGCCCCCACAGCACAAGCTGACCAACACATGGGGGGTCCAATTATTTACAGAATTAAAAATCACTCACACACTGCAACTGTAGATGCTTTTTAAGGAAATCATGTACTGTGCTCTGTGGATATTGATGAAAATCACATGTGCCTTCTTGTCCCACCTGCATGCTGTGAGTCTTCTTTGTTATAGTGCTCTCAAGAATTCCACTGTTTCCAATGACATTGCTCATTCTGTAAAAGTCCACATGTAGTCACAAAAAATTCTTAGTTAAGCTGCACTGTTCCTAATGGACAAAATATTGCTCAAGTTTTGGGTATTTCAAAGAAAGCAACTGCTGTGCTTTCTGCTATGGAGAGGATTATATTTAATAGGAGGAGAAGTCACTGGCAACCATGTAAAATTTGTTAGCCCATTTCTCAACAGATCTAGGAGGAGATGATAAAGAAGGCTTAAAGTCTTGAGATCTGGAAGGGCTGTATCTGAAGCTGTGCAGGGGGAGCCAACAGAATGTGGTACTCTGGAGCCCTGGAGGGGAAAACAGCAAGAAATGGTCAAGGGGGGTGCTCCTGGGGTTTGAGCCAGCCTTACTCCCACTTCCAAAAATTCTAGGTGCTTACCATGGTGACAGGAACATGCCCCTTTAGTTCCTCACATGTGTGAAAAAGGTGGTGGGTTGGTTTGAAAGAGCACACACCTCAAAGGAAGGTCAGCCCAGGTATAAATTCAAACGTTCCTACAACTTGCTTGGTGGTGACTCAGTGCTGTTCTCTGAGTTCGGTTTCTACAGCTGTGATTTAGGAATAGCAAGTCTTATCCTACCCCACAAGGATTTTGTGGCACAATATTACTATATCACTCATCAAAGTTTTTGACAGAAAAAACATGATGAGAATTTTCTGTTAATTTTCTTTCTCCTCAGAAAAAGAAAAATTTGAGATCTTCTATTAATTTTCCTCAAGCTGGGGATTAGCTCAGAGTGCAGCTCTGCATGTTCTGAGGCTCTGGGTTTGATCCCCAGCATTGCAAAAACAGAAGGACCTGGCAGCATACTCCCCAAATAATCTAGAAACAGCCATTGAAAACTTTATGGATAGCAGAGAAGCACTGACAGAGTGCCAGACACTGCACAGAGTCAGGGAGTGTTTTGTTTTGTCATACATAGGGTAGCTATGAGTTGGATCCAACACAATGGCACCTAGTAACAACAACAAGAATTAATTTTCCATATCACTGGTTAAATTTTCAATATAATCTATTTTTGGAACAGAACAGAACAGAATAGAATAAAATTCATTCTGTTGACCTTGACATGCAAGCCTAATTGTTTGTTTTCACAAGAAAGGTAGACATATATATATATATATATATGTATAT
>VMDO01007095.1:78664-94325 GCA_007922755.1 Pedetes capensis | reverse complement strand
TTTGCCATAATTTTATTACTGTTTTTCTGGAATCTTCCTAATCTATGTGAGGAAATGGAGTAAATAGTACATGAGGTTATATTCTCCTTGAAGATTGGAAGAATTTATACATGAAAACACCAGGACGTGATTTTCATCTGCCACCCTCCACTCCTTTTGTTAGAAGTTAACTAGAGAGAGAGAGAGAGAGAGAGAGAGAGAGAGAGAAAGGGAGAGAGAGAGAGAGAGAGAGAGAGGGAAAATAAAGTAACATTTATTTTTCTGATCATGCAAAATGAACATTTTATGTTCATTAACTTGGCAATTTTGTCTCTTTAACTTTGGCTTTACCAATACAGAAAGACAAAATTAAAAAAAACCACATTCTCACCCATTTGTGAAAACTAGTAAGTTGATCTCATAGAGGAATGGAATGGAATAGTTGCATTAGAGACTGAGAAGGGAAGAGGATGCTAGGAGCTTGCCAGGTGCTATATGTCTAAATCTAAATGCTCTTTCCCTTTCCACTCCCCACCGCCCTGAGTCAGTACTTCTTTACTTATCACTTTATCTCCTCTCTTTCCCCACATGCTGCCATAAAAATTGTTCAACAGCAAAGCCATTTCCATATACTACAACAGGCGAGAAGTAGCATTTATACTTCCTAAGACTAACAGAACAGTCTAACTCAAATATGTTTTTCAAAGCCCTCTAAAATATTGCTTTTTGCAAGATGTTACTTTTCTCACTCATCATTTACTGTTTTACATCCAGATTCACAAAGTTGTGTTTCCATTTCCTTTAGGTTTTTGTTTCTAATGTTTCTATGAAATATAATAGTCTGTGCTATTTTCTTCATCTACTGCTAATAGTTCAAAGACAAACTTATTTCACGTCTCTTCTAATACTTTTTCAAACCTGTCAATCAAATCCATTTGCTCTTTGATGTTGTTATCTTTCCACTTGGCCCACATGGCTAGTATGTACTAGTTTGTGTTGCTCTTCCTCAGTATTACTTCCAGCCTAGACTGTCAGAATAGAAATAGGAATACCCAGAATAAATTAACAAACAAAAACAACTACACTTTTCAGCTTTATATTACTGTGACATTACCCTTTCTTGGGCAGCTAATTATGTGATACATTTATATTTTCATAAGTTCTGCATCTGCTTTTGCAACTGCTTGTCTGTGAAATGCCCTTTTCAGACCCAGCTAAAATATCATGCGCAGAAGACTTCTTTGTTCACCACAGTGGGGAGGGATCCCTGACTATTCTTCTCTGAATCATTTATTATCTGCTCCTATTTTATTGGGGTTTTTGTTTATCTCTATTATTTTGGTGATTTCTTGCTTACTTTTGTAAAATAGAAGTAATAATACCCGAATTTCAGTTATTATCAATTTTAATTGTGTGTGTATGTTGCTTCAGTGTAAGTCACTATGTACTAATTCTCTCCCCTATGTCATAAACTCCTTCTTAGTTATTTAGTGCCTGCTACTGTACCACTGTGGCACCCGATCCCATCAGATCTCAGAAGCTAAGCAGGGTCAGCTCTGGTTACTATTTGGATGGGAGACTGCTATTGTAGGCTTGGGAGAAGGACCGAGAAGCCCACTCGCAAAAAAACATTGAAAACCCTATGAATAGCAGAAAAACACTGACAGTAGTGCTTTGCCTGTTGTAGATAGGGTCACTAGGAGTGAGACACTAACTCCACAATATCTAACAACAACAACAACAACAACAACAACAACAACAGTTATTTAGTATTGAGGGAGTCTAAGTAAAATTTGAAAATAATACAAATTGTACAAAATTATACTAAGAGTACAAAGGAATGTATATAAAGCATAACACCGTCAGACAGTATGTACTAACAAAAAATGTGTGTCAGAATAAGGAAAATTTTGAGTCCTAATCTTATGGCCCGAGTTTATAAGTCAGTTGGAGGATGTATGAAATGTTGTCCAATAATCAGAACTGTAAATAAGCATTAACTGATTCTTGGAAATGTTTCCATACTCCTCCTCTTTTCTGGCACAGTTGTAGTAAAATTTCAGTATGGCTCAAGGCTTAAGAATATGGTTGTAAAGAAGATCCATCTTTGAATGGAAAATGCACCAAATATTAGTTATATGATCTTGGTAATTTTTCCAGACCTCTCTAGGCCTTATTTTCCTTCCATGAAAATAAGATATGAGTGATATAAACTCATTGACATGTTGGGAAAATAAATAAAAGTGTACTAGGCAGCTTTTCCATCACTGTGGCAAAATAGTTTCAGATAATCAACATAAAAGGAAGATAGATTTATTCTGACTAATCATATCCGTGGCTTCAGTCACTCATCTCTTGGCTCTGTTGCTTTGAGCCTATGGCAGCACAGTACATTATCGTGGGAGCACATGATAAAGAAGGCTTTTTAACCTCATGGTGGCTACAAAGCAAAAGAGTTTTCATTTCAATTATTTATTCTTTTAAAGATAGAGATTCAATACTCTTTAGATTTGACATTTATAAACTGTAATATCAGTTATGGTTTTATTCAATATTATCATTCCTCTGAAATCTCTCTTATAGAAGTTAGATTGTTAATATAAAATTGCATATTAATATTGACTACCTAAAGTCTTTTAAGGCTGGGATTTAGCTCAGTCTGTAGACCACTACTCTGCAGTCTTTGAGGTCCTGAGTTCAATTCCTAGCACCTCAAAAATGGGAGAAGGACTGGCAATCCACTCCCCAGGCAATCCCGAAACAATCAGCCATTGAAAACCTTATGAAGGTCACGGTGAGTCGGACATGACTCCATGGCGCCTGACAACAACAACAACAACAAGGTCTTCCACCTCAGTTTTTCTCACTTTGAATCCCAGGTTAATTAAACAATTTGAAAAGCAGTGTTTGAAATAAGGAAAAGTTATAATGAAATTATCTCATATTTTTAGGGAAAAATGATCTGATATGTGGTTTATCTATGCCATTTTATACTGTGGCTTTAGATAGCATTGCCCCTGAGTTACTAATAACAGATATAAACTTGATGAATCAAGTAAATAATTAAATATAGAATAGTCTGGGATACATTTAATACAAAATTGGAAAAAGGTATTGTAATAAGAAATGTATTTCATTTTTGTCCTTGGTTTCTGGCATAGAGTTCTTAAAACACTTGTAATTTCTTAAGTGATAGGAATGTCTTTTGTTATGAGTTCCTTCAATCACACCAGAGTGGGGCCAGTCTTTGGAAAGACCAAATGATTGTTATTATTGTTGTTAGGTGTCATCCAGTCAAGTCCAACTCATAGCAGCCCTATGTACAGCAGATCGAAACACTCCCTGATTCTATGCCAGGCACATGATCTTATTTATATTTAAGCCCGTTGTTGCAGACACTTTGTCAATCCATCTGATGGAGGGTTTTCCTTTTTGTTGTTGTTGCCCTGCCACTCTCCCAAACATGATGTCTTTCTCCAGGCTGGTCTCTCCTGACTACATTTCTAAAATACATAAGATGCAGTCTATCCATCCTTGCTTCCAAGGATCACTCTGGTTGCACTTCTCCTAGGACAGATCAGTTGGTTCTTATGTCAGTCCATGGTATATTCAATAATCATCCCCAGCACCATAATTCAAAAGCATCAATTCTTCTCCTATCTCCCTTATTCAATGTCCAGCTTTCACAACCATATGATGTGACAGAAAATACCATAGCATGACAGGGACACCTTCATCTTCAATGTGACATCTTTAATTTTCAATACTCCAAAGAGACCTTTTGTCATAACTTTTCTCAAAACAATGTGTCTTTTGATTTCTTGACTACTGTTTCCACAGGTGTTGATTGTAGAACCAAGTAAAGCAAAATCATAGACAACCTCAATCTTTTCTCCATTTATTGTGAAGTTGCATACTGATCCACTTGTAATGATTCTTGTTTTGTTGTTGTTTAGTCACAAGCCATACTGAAGACTATGTTCTTTGATCTTCATCAATAAATGTTTTAACTCCTCTTCACTTTCAGCAAGCAGAGTTGTGTCATCTACATAATGCAGGTTGTTAATGAGTCTTCCTCCAATCTTGATGCTGTGTTCTTCTTCATAAAGTCCAGCTTCTTGGGTTATTTGCTCAGCATATAAATTAAAGTGATATGGTGAAAGGATACAGCCCTGACATACACCTTTCTTAACTTTAAACCAGGCATTGTTTCCTTGTTCTATTCAAATGACTGCCTCCTGGTTCATGTACAGATTCCTTGTGAGTACAACTAGGTGCTCTGATATTTCCATTTTTTGAAGTGTTATCCATAATTTGTTATGATCCACACAGTCAAATGTCTTTGCATAGTCAATGAAGCATAGATAAACATCTTTCTGATATTCTCTGCTTTCAGCTAATATCTACCTGACATCAGCAATGATGTCTCTGCTTTCCTGCCCTCTTCTGAATCAGGCTTGATTTTCTGGCAGTTTCCTATTTACATACTGTTGCAGTCACTTCTGAATGATCTTTAATAAAATTTTTCCCATGGGTGATACTAATGATATTGTTTGATAGTTTCCATGTTCAGTTAGATCCCTTTTTCTGGGAATAGGCACAAATATGGACCTTTTCCATCCTGTTGGCAGGTAGCTCTTTTCCAAATCTGTTGTCATAAACATGTTAGCACCTCCAGTGTTACATCTGCTTGTTGAACATCTCTACTGGTATTCCATCAAGTCCTGGAGCCTTGTGTTTCACTAATCCCTTCAAGGCAGCTTCCACTTTATCTTTCAATACCATTGGTTCCTCTTTATATGCAACCACTTGAAATAGTTAGCCATCTGCCAATTCTTTTTTGTATAATGACTCTGTATATCCTTTCCATTTTCTTTTGATGTTTCGTTCATCATTTAATCTTTTCTCTGTAGAATCTTTCACTATTGCCACTCACTTGAATTTTTTCTTCAATTCCTTAAGCTTGAGAAACATAGACCATGTTCTTCCATTTTGGTTTTCTGCCTCCAGCTCTTTGCACATGTCATTATAATATTTGTTTTTATCTTCTTGAGTTGCCTTTTGAAATCTTCTGTTTAGTTCTTTAACTCCATCATGTCTTCCTTTTACTTTAGCTTCTTGACATTCATGGGCAAGTTCCAGAGTCTTTTGTGACATGCAATTTGATTTTTTCTCTTTTTCCTGTCTTTTTAATAACCTTTTGCTTCCTTCATGAATGCTATCTTTGATGTCATGCCACAACTCATCTAGTCTCCTATCATATGTGTCTAATGCATGAAACCTGTTCTCAAGATGGTCTCAGAATTCAGGTGGGATATACTTAAGGTCATGTGTTGGCTATTGTACACTTGTTCTAATTTTCTTCAGTTTTACTTTGAACTTGCATATGAGAAGTTGATGGTCTGATCCACAATCAGCACCTGGTCTCATTCTGACTCTTGATATAGAGCTTTTCCATCATCTCTTTCCACAAATGTAGTCTATATGGTTCTTATATGGTCCATCTGGTGAAGTCCATGTGCGTAGTTGCCATTTATATTGGTGAAAAAAGTTATTCGCCATGGAAAGGTCATTGGTCTGACAAAATTCTATCATGTGATCTCCAGCATTAGTTCTGTCACCAAGGCCATATTTTCCAGCTACTGAGCCTTCTTCTTTGTTTCCAACCTTTGCATTCTAGTCACCAGTAATTATCAGTACATCGTGATTAAATGTTTGATCTACTTCAGATTGCAGAATCTTTCTTCATTTGTGGCCTTAGTAGTGGGTGCATAAATTTGAATAATAGTCATATTAACTGGCCTTCCTTGTAGGCATATGGATATTTTTCTATTACTGACAAATTGTATTTCAGGATAGATCTTGAGACATCTTTTTTAATGATCAGTGCAACCCCATTTCTCTTTAGTTTGTCAATCCCCGAATAGTACACCATATGATTATCTGACTCAAAATGGCCTATGTCAGTCCATATTAGCTCACTGTTGCCTAGAATTTCAATGTTTATGTGCTCCACTTCTATTGTAGTGATTTCTAGTTTTCCTAGATTCATGCTATGTACATTCCATGTTCCAATTATTAATGGATGTTTACAGTTGTTTCTCCTCATTTTGAGTCATTCCACATCAGCAAATGGAGATCCTTGGGCCTTTTCTCCATTTCCACCATCAAGATAGACTCTACTTTGAGGAGGCAACTCTTCCCCAGTAGTCTTTTGAGTGCCTTCCAACCTGGGGGGGAGCTCATTTTCCAGCACTATATCTGACAGTATATCTTTGCTATTTATAGGGTTTTCAATGGCTAGTTATTTTGTGATTGGCTTGGGAGTAGGTTTCCACATTCTTCTCCCATTTTTGTGTTGATGGAATCCAACCCAGGACCTCAGAGACTGCAGAGTGGTGCTCTACCAACTGAGCTAAATCTCAGCCCTCTAGGAAATCCTAAAACCTTAAACAGATGTTGTAGAAACCCCCTTTGTATCACCAGGCAGTCAGAGGTACAGGAGGCCCAGACTTGCTGTTGGCATCTGAAGCACAGTCAGTCTTATATGATTGAGCCCTTAACTTACAAGGTCAGATGCTACCTGTAAATGGATGATATTAGCATTGAACTGATTTTTAGGATGTCTTGTTGGCAAGTTGACATAGGAAAATTGGTCAATATGAGGGGAATAAATGTACCTCTGGTTTCAGGAGTGTTTTGCATGAGAAAAAAATGAATTTTTGTTTTATCAGAGGTACTTCTGTGGTTTGGACATGGTGAGACCTCTGGAAGTTTGGTCCCCACCGTAGTGATGTGGAGAAATGGTAGAATTTTTAAGAAGTGGGACCTAGTGGGAAGTGATTGGGATTAGTGCTTTGTCTCAGGATTATTTTCTTCCACTTGGGAGAAGTGAAATGAATTTTGAAGCATCAGATATTACCCTTAGTAAATGCAGAGGAAGATCCAATAATTCAAAAGGGCAATTCATGTCTATTTGTCCACATCATTATATGTATATGTGCTTATGAAGTCATCCCAGCAGTACTAACAACTCATCTGCCATGGTGGTGACAATAAGGGAGCCAAGTAAATCAACGTTTGCACCATATTACACCTCTTAAGCCTGTCCACAATGGGAAAGTGAATCCTGGGACAGAGCTCACCTTCTGCCTCATACTCACAACAGTGACAGCCTCAACAGTGACAGTGGCAGATGCGTCCTGCCCCACAGGACACATACCTAGGATGACAGGCTGGTTTGCTGCAGTACCAGCACGAGCAAGGCCTCTATCCTACAGGCAGGACAGCACGTGGGCCATCCACTAGCCTCAACAACATCTGGCTGGGGACTCAGCCCCAGTTCATTTCTACTGGGAAGCTCATTTCTACTGGCTGCTGCAGGCAACAAAAAAGAATAAAGCAACCCAGAATATCATCACTAAACCTCTGAAAACTAAACTGTCATTGAAACTACAGTTTACAAAAGTAATCCCAGGAGGAAATGTTAAGCCTAATAGTGTGCCTGCCTGCTAAAATAGAAGGATTGTAAATAGGATTAAGAGCCTCCCACAATAATGTACAAAATGTCAAGGATATAATTGAAAATCTCTTATAAGACCAAGAATTAAACTTGAAAGGGAAAAGATAATTAACATCAAACCTGGGATTATTCACATGTTGGATTATTTTAAAGTGGCCATCATAAAAATGCTTTAAGAAAGCTGAGTACCATGGCATGCCTGTAATCCCATCAACTCTGGAGGCTGAGGCAGGAGGATTGTGAGTTTGAGGCCCAAAGCACACTGTGCAATTCAGTGACACCCTGACCCCAAATAAAAAATGAGAGAGCTAAGAGTGCAGCAATTCAGTGGTAGAGCACTTGCCTAGAATGTGTGAGGCCCGCGGTTCAAGCCCCTAGTACTGAAAAAAAAAATGCTTTAAGCAGCAGTAATAAATTTTCATGAAGTAAGTTTTTTAAAAAAGGAAAAAATCTTAGAAAACAAAGAGGGTTATAAAAAAGAAATAAATGGAAAATTTAGAACTAAAATATATAATGAATAAACAAAAATTCCACTAGATGTTGTCAAAAGCATCGTAGAGATGACAGTATAAATCAACAAACTTGAAGAAAGATAAAAATTTATTCAACTTAAACATTCCTATTACCACTAAATAAATTTAATTTGCAATTACAAAACTCCTCCTTCCCCAAAACTCTAAGCTTAGATATTTTCCTAATAAATTTAAATTAACACAAATTTACCAAATATTTTTAGTACATGGAAGAAGAAGGAAGACTCCTATGTAATAGGAGGATATTTTGTTCTGATGTTTTAATTCATATATTCACTTCTATTAATATGGTTATCTCCATGGATTATTATACTTAAAAAAACTCAACTTGTTACCTTCTTTTTCCCATATGAAAAGGAAAATAATCATAATTCAAGGGACTTTTTTAATCTTCACTGTCACACATACATACAGAGGCCTAGGAGGAGAGAGCTGAAGGAAAAAGAAGTTGAAGGGGCATATATGTTGAGAGACAGATATGAATACTTTGGAATACTTGACTCCTGCAGAAGCATCCTAAATTATCTAAGGCAATGTTTCACTCCTCCATCATTTCAAATATGAATATATTTCTCTTACCCTGAAATACGAGTAGCAGTTCAATCTGAAAACAAAACAAGAAGTTTGGGGCTGATCTGTCCACATGCTCTCTGACTGCAATAGAACTGAGCGAGTCCTGGGGGCCTGGCAGCTGAGATTTTGTCAGCAAGCCACCTCTTGCTTAGTTGGCAAGATTAAAAATGGTTATTGCCTTAGGAAATAAACGGTAGCCTGGAGGAAATGGCCTGAAGGAAGCTAAAATGCAGCACTATAAAATCAGTAACATGGCAAAAAAGGTTATTTAGTCAGCAGAGGACTTTTGGAAACTCTTTTTGTTCAGTGGGTGTCATAGTTGCAGTGACAAGTTATAACAAAAATAAGCTCATTAAAATTTCAGGAAATATTTTGAATGTCAGTTCTTGTTCTCTATGTTGTGGCTTTAGCAACCTCAGAGAAAAAGACTTGAGCCTTTCTTTGACTTATTCCTAATAACGTTTTCTTTTATGTAATAACATACACAGCTAATATGATGACTTTGTTGTTAGGTGCCGTCGAGTCGGTATCCGACTCATAGCGACCCTCCTAGGGTTTTCAATGGCTGATTGTTTCGGGATTGCCTTGGGAGTGGATTGCCAGGTCCTTCTCCCATTTTTGCGGTGCTGGGAATTGAACTCAGGACCTCAGAGACTGCAGCGCAGCGCTCTACCCCCTGAGCTAAATCCCAGCCCCAATATGATGACTAGTGCACTACATTCCCATCTGTGGGCTGTGTTTTGGGAAGAGCACATTTGTCACATTAGCTAGCATCTTACTCCTATTTGTTTAATTTGAACCTGAATTTGAAGTGTAATTTTAAAAATACAAAATCAAAAACAAAGGGCAATGGTCAAAAGAGATTTTCTGTCATTAGAGAATTCTCTACAATAACGAAATTACCTCCTATAAACATATCCATTCATAAATGTAGATGGGATTTTACTCAATAATGAGAGGCTAGCTAGAAAGACTACATGTGAAAGAGTTAGCAACCCATTGGAACCTATCTGGGAAAGCACCACACAGTCTGTGTAATGGTGAGAAAACAGTGTTTCATGAAAATGACAAAAATAGACTCTAATCTCCTCAACTGTAATGGCTTAGTGATACCTTCAGAATAACCATTCACACAGGACCAGGAATTGGGATAAATTAGTTGATCAATATAAAAACAAAAAGCACATCTAAACAATAATAAGAACTTTAGTTAGTTCTGTTGATCCCAGAAGGGCATGGAAGAAAGATTAGAGACACCCAGTGCATACTTCTATATCCTGGAGCCAAGGGTTCCACTGTACGCTGCTGACTGATATACAGAGGGGAAACAAAACAGGAGGGTTACATGAAAATGTAAATATGAACTCTTCAGCCTTCTTCAGAACCATCTTCAGATGTAACTGCTGAACTCTTCTTATGAAAGAGAGATTTAAAATAGTATATATAATAATGATGAATGTATAAAAGTACATACCTATCTAAAAATCAGTCACATGCCAGAAATAACTGCCAATCTTATTTGATTGCTATGAGATTTGGAATATTTCTTTTCCTTGCAATCTTTAAAGCCCTTGCCTTGATGACAAGGGTTACTGGATGGTATCTCAAGTGACAGGCTACCTAAATTATCTAAGACAGCATTTCCCATCTATCAAAAGCTAGAAGAAGAGGACAATCCATTTCTGGGGACTATAATTCTCCAGCACTGTACTCTCTGGACAACAGTGATTTTGTGTCAAGGATTTTATGCTATAGTTAGGTATTTTTGAGGATCTGATTTTGATTGGTAATTACATTGTTAAGGAGGGCTAGATATTGTTCAATGTATTTGAACATTTTTTACTAGTGCTCAATTCAAACATGAAAAATAAATGCCAAATGCAGACTGAGCTCATGCAGTAACTGGGCTCAGAATACTCACTGAAGTGTCACTAATGACACTAATCACAACTAATCTTGGCATGATGTGCTAGATGTTGACATGTAAGAGAAATCTTCAGTTAGCCAATTTTTGTAAATCATATATCTGAAAAGGGACTTGCATTTCAAATACATAAAAACTCTAAGTCAATAGTAAAAGGCAAATAATCTAATTTAAAAGAAGGCAAAAGATCTGGAAAGACATTTCTGAGGAAACTATCCAAATGGCCGATAAGAATATGGTAAAATTTTTCAACACTACTAGTCAGACAAATGCAAACCAAAACCTTGATGAGATTCTACCTTATACTCACTGAAATGAATGCAATAAAACAATTAGTAATAAATATTGATGAAGTCTGAAGAAAGAAAAATCCATATATACTGCTGGAAGGAACATAAAATAGTGGAGCTACTTGGAAAACAGTGTCACATTTTCTCAAAAATGTTAAATATAGAGTTAACATATGACCCAGAAATTTTAGTTCTAGGTGTATGTTGTTGTTGTTGTTAGGTGCCATCAAGTTGGGTCTGACTCATAGTAACCCTATGTATAACAGAATGAAATACTCCTCCAGATTCTGTGCCAGGCATGTTCAATCTATTTTAGATTGTAGAAATTGTTAGAAGTCTTCCCTATCTTCATTTGTGCCCTTAGTCATGGGTGCATCAATTTGAATAATAGTCATATTAACTGGCCTTCCTTGTAGACATATGGATATTGTTCTATCACTGACAACATTGTACTTCAGGACAGATCTTGTCTTTTTTGATGATGAATGCAACCCCATTTTTCTTTAGTTTGTCATTCCCAGCCTAGTACACCATATGATTATCTGACTCAAACTGGCCCATGCCAGTCAAGTTTAGCTCACTAATGCCTAGAATGTCAATGTTTATATGTTCCATTTACCTTTTAATAGTCTCTAATTTTCCTAGATTGATACTACATATATTCCATGTTCTAATTATTAATGGATGTTTACAGTTGTTTCTCCTCATTTTGAGTCATGCCACATCAGCAAAAGGAGGTCCCATATATGTTTAATTACTTCTAGGTATACACTGCCTGCAGTTGTAGCCCTGTGGCAACTGATCCCATCAGATCTCAGAAGTTAAGCAGGGTCGGGCCTGGTTAGTACTTGGATGGGAGACTTCCTGGGAAGACCAGGTGCTATAGCCTTGGGAGAAGGACCCGGCAACCCACTCCCAAAAATCAATCCACCATTGAAAACCCTATGAGTGGCAGAGAAGTACTGACAATAGTGTTTCGCCTGTTGTACGTAGGGTCACTATGTGTCAGATACTGACTCAATGGCACCTAAAAACAATAGGTATATATTACAGGTAATTAAACATATTTCCATATAAAACTTCCATGCAAGTATATATATTGAAAGCAATATTCATAATAGTCAAAAGGTAGATGCTACCAAAATTCCCATCAAGTGACAAATGGATTAAAAAAAGATGGTATATTCATAAAATGGAATTCCTTTTGGTCATTAAAAGGAATAAATATGTGACACATATTACAATGGGTATATACCTTTAAAATATTATCCTAAGTGAAAGAAGCCAGTTTTAAAGGCCACATTTTATGACTCCAGTCACACAGAATGTACAGAGAAATAGAAAAAGAAGTAGATTAGTGGTTGGCTAGGTCTAGAGAATATGGATAGATGGTATAAGAAAATACAAGAGTGATAACTAAAGAATATGGGTTATCTCTGGAGATGTGGTCATTAAAATTAGCTAAAGTTTACTGTAGTGATTGTTGGTTATAGCTGTGAATACATTACAAATCATTTGTGATAGTTAATCTTGACTGTCAGCTTGATTGAATTGAAAAGCACCTAGGAGATTAATAAAACACACCTATGGGTATGTCTGTGTGGGAATTTCCAGGGAGGTTTAAGTCAGGGGGAAAGACTTGCCCTGAATGTGAGTGGCACCATCTCATAGGCCAGAGATCTGGATGGAATAAAAGGGGAAGGAGGAGGAAGCCTACTATCACATGTACTCTCTCCCTCTCTGCTTCCTGGTTGCCATGATGTGAGCTGCTCTTCTCTGCCATATTACCAGCTATGATGGATTGAAAGCTCAAAAATCACGAGCCAAAATAAATATTTCCTTCTTTAAGTTGTTTTTAGGTATTTGTTACAGCAAGGAAAAGTCTGCTTAACACACCATTCAACTGTGTACTTTAAAAAGGTGAATTATTCATTATGTGAGTTATATCTCAATAAAGCAATTGCAAATTGATGTAATGAAAAAGAAGAAGAAAAGACAAGAGAAAATAAAAGGAAAGGAAAGGAAAGGAAAGAAGAAAGAAAAGAGAACCTGCAGCCATTCAGTTAATTTTCAAAATTTTCTGGGCCGGAGGCACAGGAAAAGACACATTCTGCCCAGGAAGGTAACATATTAAAACACAGCACTGTGAAACAAGTTAAAAAATACACCATCCATTAGAAATTAAAAATGACTCACTGACAAGAACTAACATAGTAACACTTTATATCAGATGATAAAAGACAGAAAAAAATAGGATGTACAGTATTTGATAAAGCATTGAACTCTAAAATATGTAAAGATATTTAGTATCAGAGACATGAATGCAGAAAAATGTTGGATGCTACTGATCCATCATGATTTTGTAAACAGTTTCAGTCAATTATAATTCACTTGCAATGCTACACTAATTTTTTTGTTTTGAGTCATTAAAAGAGATGTTTCCTACACTCTCAATTAGATTTTCAATGGATACATAACACAGTGATAATTCTGAAACCCGAAATTGTTTTTAAAAAATTTAAATGAGTTAATTCATAGTTAATTACAATAGAGGTATTACAATTTATTGGGAGACTAGATAATATAAATGTATTGAAACATAATGAATACTTCTATGAACTTCATTAGGTTTTCATATACTCATTTCTATTTAATTATAACTAAATCACCACCATTTATTGCAAAGTTGGAAACATTTTAAAATAATAGCCTAATTAATAGTGAATTAAAGGGCAATACTATGGAAGTCCCTACATAAAAACAAATGAATTGAGTAGGAATAAATTTGTCACTGTAAGTACGAGCAAAGCTATAATTATATCACTATTTCAATAAGATACACAGAAACACGTTAGGAATTATACACTTAAAACAAAAAAGATGCATTTAAAAAGTTAATTTTGCTATTTTAAGTGTGTTTCAATTCCAGAATTTTGCTTCAGAATATTTTTCCTTTGAGACATTTTGTAGTGAATCCTAGGAGCTCCTGCCTGAAGGATATTTTAAGAGTTATAGGTCAAAATGATGCATAACTAATTTAAAGGAATTAGATTAAATATATTCATCACCATAATGAAAAGCACAATATGCCATACTTAGCCCAAGAATGTTCTAATTCAATTTCCCTCATCCCAAAAATTTATATATGTAAGAGATATATTTTGTTAAGATTCTAAGTTTCTAAGAAACATATGAATAGAAAAGTGATTATAAATTAATTATTCAATTCTGATTTTTTTCAAAATATATCTTTTGTAATATAGCAAGCTTAGTACAGTAAAGCTAACACACTGCTGTTGTCCAAGACCTATATTT
This sequence comes from Pedetes capensis, assembly GCA_007922755.1. Lineage (NCBI taxonomy): Eukaryota > Metazoa > Chordata > Mammalia > Rodentia > Pedetidae > Pedetes > Pedetes capensis. Next base: position 80,189 of record VMDO01007095.1, on the reverse strand, counting down.
TATATGACAATTTTGTTAGCATTCTGAAAAGGTGTTTGGCTAATTGAACAAAACTGACAACTAGTTCATATATTTGAATACAAAGAATATAATGGTCTTTAGCCTTTCTTTTAAAGTGTTCCCAACATCTGAATACAATTCTGGGCACATTGTAAGCTCTAAAAACCAAGTCTGCTACCTAATTGATTGGGCTTTGGTCATTAATAAGTGAGGTTTGGAAATAGACTGGTAAAGTTTTAAACTCTTCTGAAATGTCTCACAGATGGCAAATCCCTTGTCACTGGAGCACTCTTCAGGGACCTAGATGATTTCTCTATCTTCCTTGGTTTCTAGCAACTGGAGGCTTCTACTGGTTTTCTGTGTCTTTCAACATAGATATTCTTTCTTATACTAGATAGCATCTATGTTGCTGCCCTGTTAATTCATGGTTTGTATTTGAATATGACTACAGGTAAGACACAGAGCTCCTAAAGCCATTCTCTGCTTTCCTGAATTGGAAGGTTATTTAGAAATTTAAAGCATTTCTCAGACCCATTTCTACTGACCCCTTCTTCAATTCTATCTCTGGATTGTCTGTCTACTCAGTACTACTCCAACACAGTGGTAGACAACAAAGGGAGAATTATTCACTCTCCCCTCCTTAGTATACTGTGTCACTTCACTTCTAAATCAAAGCAAGCACACTTTAACAATGTTGCATTATATGTTTACATGTGAATATTTTCAACTGCATCATGAGATCCTCCAGGCTCTAGTCTTTGTGTTTGGTTATTAAACACTGTTAGGCAATTTCAGATGAGCTAGAATTGCTTAGTATGCAGCCATAGTGCCCTGGCATTCGATCTTGCCTGATCTCAGATGCTAAGCAGGGTCTACCTGGTTAGTTCTTGGATGGAAGACTGTCTGGGAATACCAGGTGCTGCAGGCTACGGAGAAGGACTTGGTATCTCACTCCCAAATTAATATGCCATTGAAAACCCTGTGGACAGCAGAGAAGCACCGCAATGTCCAACAGTGCCAGGCATGGCACAGTGTCAGAGAGTATTCTGTATGTTGTACATAGGATGGCTGTGGGTTGGATCTGACTCGATGGCATCTAACAATACAGAGGAGAAAAACAAATGTGAGGTGCAATCATTTGGAAGGCTTGGAAACATACAAAGAAATAATTCTGAAATTTTTGTTTTACTATGTATGTTTGATATGACTCAATAAACTGAAACACAAAGAGGATGGGGCATGACAAAAATTAAACAAATATTAGTGGAATATGTTATAATAGGCCTGCAGCCATAGCCCTGTGGAATCCGATCCCATCAGATCTCAGAAGCTAAGCAGGGCCGGGCCTGGTTAGTACCTGGATGGGAGACCGCCTGGGAACACCAGAAGCTGTAGGCTTGGGAGAAGGACCTGGCAACCCCCTCCCAAAAATCAATCTGCCATTGAAAACCCTATGCACAGCAGAGAAGCACTGACAATAGTGTTTCCCCTGTTGTACAGAGGGTCGCTATGAGTCGGATACCGA